>OZ010589.1:20967443-21127443 GCA_963932145.1 Acanthosepion lycidas | reverse complement strand
TGACCTTTGAAATATTTTGCATGAATTTTAAACCCACCAGAAAAATCACTGAAAATGCATGATTTTTAACCACTTCCAAAAAAATGATCTATGTATAGTGTGACCCTCAGCCCTATTTTGGGCATAAAAAAACTGATCATCAAAACCCTCAATATACTCAAGTATATACGGTATTAATAAACAGGTTCAAATATAAAATTTTTTACCAGGCTATGGATTTTGATCAATGATATAAAAAAAAAAAAAAAAAAAAAAAATAACTGAAATAAAAATTGTTCTTGAGAATGTCACTTAAAGAAATGGAAAATAAAAAAAAGAATTGTAATAGATGAGAATTTGAGTTAAATGTGGGTTGCCTGACAAAGACACAGTTATGGTTTGTTGTAAGGGTTGAGAATAGTTAAGGACCAATCAAATTGGTCTTTATCAATGCCACATGCACTATAAAGCATTAACATCAAGACTGGTTTTCTTTCACTACTAAGATCTCTACCACTAAATATCAAAATTATATCATACAAAGGTGTGTCAGAAATACCTTCCACATTAAGTTGGGACATTATCTAGATGAAGACACCATTCCCACTAACATCTTTCCATTATGTTGGCGGTATTTCGACAACACCTTGTATTACTAACATCAACATGGTTGAACACATTTATTTATTTATGTATTTCACAGCATATCAATGTATCAAGGGATTCAATAAGTGAAGAAATTCGTTATCAATTTTTCTTTTATTTACCATCAGGTGGAATATGAGAAGACAATATTTAAATTTATTTCCTTGTTCATGTTTCACGTCTCTCAATGACAAAAAAAAAATCCTATGACAATCCTGCTCCAAAAAAAAAAAAAAATGCTGTGATTAATTTGAAAAATATTGACAGTTAATAAAATTTTTTAAATTATCAGTAACCAAATCAATGAAATCTGTACATAAAGCTGCCACACCCACCATAAAAGCTTTATCACAAGCAGACCTCAACAGTTACATGAAACTTTATGCAGTGAGACCCAGATGCATCTATCAAGCTTGGTAGATTAAAAACTATGTTAGCTGCACACTCTCTGGTAAGTCATGTCCCAGTCAATCTGGACTGGAAAATCTATAAGCAGCACACCCAGGAAGAACTCCCCAACAATGAACAGCCTGCATTTGCCATCTGTGCAATAAATTGACTAAATTGTTTGCTGGCTTTAAGAACAATTGTCAGTCTGCTAATGCTGGTCAATGATTCTCAGAAATACAATATAGAAACCTTTCAATTTTAAAAATGCCAAAATACTTAAATTTACTCATAAATCATGTAGAATTATTATCGAAACAGCTTTCATATCCCAACTTAATTCAATCAAAATCAAATATTTACAATGTAGCTTTTTCTAGCTGTTAATACTTAGAAAATATTAACTTAGATACCAGTTAAACATGTTAATAAAATTTTATACTTGCCTGAACACATAAATACCATAAAATATATTCAGTGTTTATCTTAGGATACACATAATTTTCCTAATCAGAATTTTTATTTCATCTATCAAATTACCATCTTTACATTTGATTTGATCTCCTGTGCAAATTTCAGTAATTTGTTTTATTAACTATCAAAATCTTTCAAATTAATCACATTTTTAAATAGCAGCGTTACCATGGTAACAATTTTTCCCATGGTTTTGATAATTTTTGTTGAGAGCAAAAGACCAACACAAAAAAAAAAAAAAAAAAAAAATTATTTAAGTCTTGAAATGTTTTGAATGTATCCCATCTTATATTTGTATGGATATTTCCTATCATAATTGACTTGCATTTCGATTTAGATGTTTATCAGATTCAGGACTCATGATAAAATTGATTTTCTCACAGGTTAAAATAATTTTTTTTTTTTCTATTATTAAAATAATGAATTTCAAATGAAACTTTTTTCCTTTTGGAACTATTATTTGAAGATCCTATAAACTGAAATCCTCAAAAATCCAGTGAAACTTTACCATGACAACCTCTTTCAAATGAACTGACAGTTATTCTCTACTCGTAAGCTGTTGGCAATTTACTTTGTGGTTCAATTTATTTGAACATTTTAAAATAGAAACAGCTTTGAAATTGCAAAATATTACTACAAATGCATTCAAAAGAAAAATGTATCATTGACATCACAGACTTCAAGTATAAATTTATTTAACACACACTATTGTCCAAATGGGCAGAAATACCTCCCACATAATGGTAAAACTTTAGCTAGATGAAGACACCATAGCCACTCATGTCTTACCATTATATGGGAGATATTTTTGCCACACCCTGTATATTGAGTTGAAACATTCAAGTGATTGATTTTACTGAAATCTACAAAAACTTGCTTGACACTACAATTAAAAGAATATCAGGAGCCAAGTCCTGACATGACAAATTCTTCATAAACAAAACCATTGGGGTAATTGGGGGTGGGGGTGAGAACAACCAGACCACCAAGTTCTGAGACTTTCAACATAAAATAGTGAAAAAAAAAAAAAAAAATTTTGTTTTAATATTGTTTTTTATTTTTTCATTAACAGCAACAGAACTGTTCTTTTAGGAGATTTTAAATATAAATTGATCCAGTCTAAACATCTGTGGTCAACATTTCATCTTATGGAAATAGTAATACTATAACAATTAGGAATACTTTCTTATACAAATTTCAATCCATTTGTTAAAATAGACTTTTCAATATTTTCGAGTGGAAGACTTTAGAGTCTGTCTATATTTCTGAGATGAGGTATTATGTACATTATTTGGACTATTGTTCTCATCGTTGTCGTCATATTTATCACATGTCGGCCATTGTACACTCTGGCCTTCTTCAGGTGGTTGGAATGTCGAACTGAACCCTTTATTTTGCTCACTGGGGTAGACTGTTCTAGTTCCATGTGCCATGTTTGATGGATGTCAGCTATCAGTTATCTCCTGTTAATTATCCACTGTGCCATGTGTACTCAAGTGGATAAAGGCGTTGGTTAGATCCAGTGACAAGACCCAAAGTGTGAGTTCAATACCTGGTTAAGGCAGTGGAGAACTTTCAGAGGGAAAATTAGCAGGAGATAACTGATAGCTGACATCCATCAAACATGGCACGTGGAACTAGAACAGTCTACCCCAGTGAGCAAAATAAAAGATTCAGTTCGACATTCCAACCACCTAAAGAAGGCCGGAGTGTACAACGGCCGAAACGTTGTGATAAATATGGCAACAAAGATGAGGATAATAGTTCGAATAATGTAAATAATGGAATACTTTAGTGAAATAGAAATTCAAGCATTAACTTAGATTCAAGGCTTTGAAAAATGACATTTATCCTATTTTAATAAATCCATGCAATGTGGAGAAAAGAATCATAGCCAAAAGCAAATAGTTCTGTTCTGTTGTTGTTTTCCTGTTGTAAAGATGCTTGAGTGAATGAAGAGTACTAAGTTGTTCAGATACTTTAAGAACTGGTTATGTGAATGAAGAGATTGTTGACTGAAGGAAAAATAGTTGAAATCAAATAACCACTTTCATTTTCTTCACTGAAAAAATTTAGATTTTAATTCTTTAGACAAAAACTTAAACTAAGAAAATAATTAAAACAAAAGAAAAAAGAAGTTATCTTTGGCTAAATATTTTATAAAAACTAAAACTAAAAAAGGCAATCTATTTTTACATAATTTTCTCAGTCCTATGATTTAATATCAAAAACAGTCTATCACATTTCAAAGTTAGTACATAAAACAGAAATTTTCAATTCTTCAAATTTTAGTCAAATCCTACTTTGATAGTATCAAATGGATTACCTAAAAAAAAATGTAGGCAAAATGTTTTTGACAATTTTACATATCATCCATTCAATCTCCCTATAGTTGGTCCTAACTCCATTGACAATCCCTTTTCTAAAGTATTCAGTCTTGTATTGCTGTCCCCAGATTCCCAATGTCTAAGCCTGAGTCCTGAGCTATGGTGTATGGTAAAGTCGATTTTTGTGATAAGACACCTCCAGAAGGATGCCATAGGAGTAAGGATGAGATGACGTCCCTGTCCACTCAATGGCCAGCAAACTAGTCGTTTTTGCTTGAGCTTAAGAGAGATTGGTCTCAGTTCTCCATAGATTGTGTTAAGTGTTGAATGGGCTCTCCAACTGATGTTCGGGATTATTTTTAGTTGATTTGTATATGCTCCATTCAGTCATATAAAAAGTGTGTAATATGCAATGCCTATGAGATTTGAAGAAATTGATCAGTTATCATTTTTCTTTTTTAAGTGAAGAAATACTTTTATACAAATCCATTCATTTTCTCACATCAAGTGAGACTATTTTAAGAATTCCAATTAACATCAACTTGAAGAATACAATTTATATTATCCCTACTTTAGGTCCATTAAATTCTATCAGAAAATATTTTTAAATTTTACATTAGTAATTTTTATATCAAAGCAAATGCATTTGAACCCCAAAATGTGGCTGATGTGTAATCAACACCTTTTTTAATGTTGGAACAGAGTGGTTTCACAGTCAAATTGAATTGCTAACCATTCTCATCTATGAAAAAAAAAATTCTCAACATTTTCACAAATCACTTGAATTTAAGAACAATGAAATTAAATTTAAAATTCAGAAAATTTTGATTAAATTTGTCAGTTCACCCCCCACCCCACATAGGAGCGGATTTTTCTAAATTAAACAAGTTATTCTAATTTAGGGCATCTGTAGTAAAGTAATGGTTAACAAGCTAATCTCACAAATCACATCTCTTTAGTTAGTTCCTTACAGGAATCTTAGGTCAAAATTAGTTAAAATTTAGGTGTCCTTATCTTTAAAAATATACAAGTCTTCCTGACGAGATCTTTTTACTAATTCAAAACTGGGTCATTCTCCCACTATAAAAAAAAGCATTTGATAAACTTATTTGCAATAAATTTAAACTGTTTAAAATGGAACCAATCTTTTTACTAAAGTTTTTTTTTTAAATTCTAGTATTTAATGTAAACAGTATGTGTTCATTTGTTTTCTTACTCATCAGATGAGATTTTTTTTTTTTTTTAGATGCCTTTTCTTTTAATCACAATTTGATTAAATATTGATGAAGGTAAATGATAAAAATTTTAGAAGCTTCATGATTTTCTTTGACTTTGAGGCCAAAATATCCAAAGTTTTTAACTAAATTTAGGAGAAATGCTCATGGTCTTGGTTTCAAGATATGTACAATGCAATACCTGAAATTTTCAGCCGACCCAAGAAACTTTCTGAAATATAAACTAGACATTTGGCCAGATTTGGGGAAGTGTGTCAGACCTATAAATTGCACCACCACCTGTTACAGATGTTGACCAACAGAAGATGCATCTATCATTTAAATAAAATGAAATTTACATGATTAACCACAAAAGCATCAATGAAAAAAAAAAAAAAAAAAAAAAAAAAAAAAAAAAAAGGTGAAATCAGCCACGTTACAAAAACATTTTTTTAAGTTTTTCTTAATTAGGCATTTTGAAGTTCGAACATGATGCATCCTATTATCCAATATAAATTTTGTTCTTAGATTTTGGTAAACATTGTGCATCTTAGTAGCAGCACAGAAAGCAATTCTTCATTTTATACACTTGCTGTATGTTTTAAAGCAAATCAAAATTCTACTGAATTAATGCAGAAAAGCTAAAGATTATCACTAAAACATACAATTATCAACAAGACAAAATTAATGTGCAAATAAAAAATGAAATAAAAACAAAAGTTTAAACATTAGATATATGCATTCTTAAGATGTCTACCACTAATTTTGATTCTAATGCAGAAAAGAAAATATGACTTAAATTTGATTAATCAATTCTCTTGTAAAGAGATAAAACATTAGAAATTCAAAAACTAGGAATTAAAGAACTCTCTTGCATTGGAGTGTCTAAGCTTTAAAAGCTGAGATTAATATCTTGTAATATCTACTGTTGATAAGTTGTCTTGTGGGAGGGAAAAAAAAATTTCATTACACATTTCATAATCACTTCCAGTAAATGGCCAATGTTTCCAGATGGAAACAATTGGCTATAACAGCCAATAAGTGTAAATTTCACAACTTTAAGGAACCCTAAAATTATGGAATCTGAAAATATTGTTCAAGATATCAAAGTTTATCTGAAGAAAATTAAGAAGAACTGAAATAGTTTTAGCAAATGAGTCAAAAACTCAGAAAAATCTTAAATATTTTCAAAAACATTTAACATCAATTTATTCCTTTAAGATCAAAACTTGCTTTTTTTTTTCTTTCAAAGAACTAAAAAAGCATTAAACTGATATTCTTGACCAATATTTGGGGAAATTTCTTAAACTATTTAAATGAAGTAGTTTTATTATTAAGATCAACAAAAATTTGAAAATAAAAGAAAGGAAAAAACAAAAACAGAAAAAAAAGAAATCAAAATTGTTTTTTTTTTTAACCAAAATGAATATAATAATAAAAATCATTTAATAGCAAAAAATGTTTTAAAAAAGAAAAAAAAATGCAATAAAATAAGATGATGAAATTAAGAGTGTGGAAATGATTGATGCTTAGTGTTCTAGCTTAAAGGCAGCTCTGAAGCTGATGAAATATGGCCAAACTGCTGTAGTGTAAATGATGGTCAGGAGACTGTTATGGTGGCAGTGGTTATAGATCATTAAATGGAAAGAGCTATATGTGGGGGTCTGTTGCTGTGGCAGACAGGTGAGCTGATTAGCAACAGGACACAAAATAAGTCTCTTTCTCTTCTCTTATAAAAGATTGCATTATTCATCGGCCTCTTCTTCCAACTCTTTGGAAATTTCCAGGTAGTCACTAGCTTTGATTTTTCTGGGAATAATATCTGCAAAAAATAAAACAGAAATGAAAGATTTCGTTTGGTTTGTTTTATATCATAAATGAATATGTCCGAATTTCTGGGATGAGGATTTATTATTTACAGACATCGTATGAAAGTCAACAAAAAAGATGAGGACAATAGTCCACATGTAAATAGCATAAATAAAATTGAATAGTTTAAAAATAATATCTTCAAAAGATAAAATAAAAATTAATGCTTTTGTTTGTTTTATATTATAAATGAATACTTTTAAATGAATAACGTTCTTCCTCCACCCAATGTATTCTCCATGAATGTGCAGATGGCATAATAGCTAGTAACTCAGAATGAGAAATCACCGAGTCAAGTTCAAATTTCAGTTGAGTTTGTTACATTGAGAAAAGTATGAATCCATCTTTTCTCCCACTAGCTATAGGTAAATAGCAGAACAGGTTGGGCTCTATAGCCTTGGATGACAACAACACTAAATTCAAAATATGAGGAGGCTCATTTGAGGATCTTGTGGCACGCTATGTGTACCTATTCTCTGTATTCTGCTCTTCCAAAAAGTGTGGTTGCTAATGCACAAACACTCACCACTATAATCAAATCATATGTGCAAGTAGTCTGGCTGTTCAGTTCTATGAATTGAGTTACTGGACCCTCATAAGTTGAAAAATGACAGCAGAGTCCAGTGATTTCTAACTTTTTTGTTTTGTTATCTTTCCCATTTATTTGTGCACAAACCTAAAGCACAACCATTATTATCTAATGTTAAATATGAGTTTGCCAGGATTTACAAAAAAAAAAATCACCATGAATTAATAGAAAGGTGGACACAAGTCCAGTTTGAACCTGTGCCAGTAAGTATTCCTCTGGTGGCCCCCATTTTCTTTGGGAGAGAATGTCTTATTCCTCTGCAGGGGACACAATTGGCATATTCTAAACTACCAGTAATATTAAAAAGTTTTGCATCTGGACACACACACACACACACACACACACACACACACACACAGATTGAACAAAATGAAGTCCTCACAAGTAATTGCCATATTGAAAAGTTATAATTAAAAAAAATAAATAAAAGCAGTAGTCTTCCCACTGATAAACATTCAGTTATGTTCTTTTCCAATGGACATCAACTTGTGGACTTTATTCTCATCTTGTTCCATAATTTGCTATAAACACATTATGAAGTTATAACAGAGGAGTCGAAAGAAAGAGCGGATCTTTTTAATTTAAATAATTTATAGCTTATTTCAAACAATATCTTACATGGAAATCATTATGGAATTATGACACTAACAGGATGTTTACCTGTTTTTTGCAGCATCTAAGCAAATCAAAGATATGAGAAAAAAATAAAAATAAACAAGAAAAATTAATTTAATCAATGAATATTCTGACTTCATGAAATACATCTCAAATTAGATTAACACTTCTGCTGATGTAAACATACATCTTTATACAACTTACTTTGCTGCCAGTGTGAATAATATTATGTATATATATATACACACACACACACACACATAATGAGTTTACCAAAAAACTTTAGTTTTACCTATGGAAGACCCTAAAGGATATTGTGCACCACAGAAAGCCGAGTACATTGGTGGCCATTAGACAAGAAATTGAAAATACATGTGCAGCAATCCCACTGGACACTTTGGCCAACATTGCCTAAGCAGTAGTTCCCCATACTAATAAATATCTGGAAGCTAAAGGCCACCATTTTTAGCATCTCTTGTGATTGTAGAATTCAAAGGTAACTTGTATTAATCTTGTGATGTTTGAACAAATTTAGTATTACAATATCTATACAAGTTTGTTTTTTTTCTTGAAGTGTATATACATCTAGAGACACACACAATAACCAAAATAGTCCTTGCTGTTTTTGATTTGTTAAAAAAAGAAAAAGGCAGACAGTAAATTTGACATACTGTTAGTCCTCAAAGTAATCCCACATCAGCATCCAGAACCTTTTGTTAACATGCCTCCCCACCTGTGCAATGCCCCCAAATCAGGTGTTTTTAAGAAGTCTGTGAGTTATAACAGAATGCACATTTGCAAAGGATTTCTCATGGGGGTGGTTGTCTAGGGAATAGAAGTGGAAATCTTTTGCCACAAGATCTGAGAAGTAAAGTGGATGGTACAATGTCTCCCAGCCAAGTTGCCATATGGTATCCTTGGCTATTTGCACTGCATGAGACCTAGCATTGTGATAGAGGAACAGTAGACCCTTGTGATTAACCAATGGTAGCTTCTCCTGCTTCAGTGCCAGCTGAACACATTCCAATTGCCACGAATACAGATCCATAGTGATGGTTTGGCTCATTGATAGCAGCTCATAGTGCACCATTTGTCGACTAGTCCATCAGATACAGAGACAGTCTTGTAGTATTATTACTTTAAACATTATTTTTAGTGGATACTCATATTTTAAGTAAACACTATTTATTAAACAGTTATATTTATTTTTGTTTACTGGGTTGAATATTTGAGAAATCTTATTAAAGAATATGAAATATGTGCGCTCCGACAGGATTCAAATCTGTGCCCCATTTCGCAAGAGAAACCATCCGATGTGCTTTAGACCGTTTCTGTCACAGACAGGGTTATTCAAAATTGTGTTAACATGTTAATCATCTTGCACATATGATGCACATTTTATGAATAAATATTTTCTACCATTTAAGTGTCAACAGAATTTTGACTAACCCTGTATGTGTGTGTATGTATATCTCCAAACAAATTTGATTAAAAAGAACAAACAACATCGGTCTAATTTATCATAATGCTTTTCAGATACAATGATAAGTATTATGTTTGTAGTTGAAAGAAAATTAAATGGACAAATCTCATGAGTTCTTTTAAAGCAAACTTGTTTGGATGAATACTTGCTGCCAAAATACACCTTTATATATATATATATATATATATATATATATATATATATATATATATATATATATATATATATATATATATATATGTATGTGTGTGTGTGTGTGCGTGCGTGCGTTTTCAAGATATCATCAAATGTCAGACTCTGAACTTTGTGTTATAAACTGCAGACATGTGCTATTTCCAAATTAGCATAGACATATTAACATACAATATGACCTGTTTTGTAATGTATTTTTACTGTACGTTGGAGGTGTCGTTTAGCTTAGTCAGTGCTGCAAGGCATCCAGTTGAACCCAAATTAATGGTGCCCATGAAAAATTGCCAACAGTGTCTTTATCGTCATTTATTGACAGTAAATGGCAATTTTCTATTTTCCCCAAAACAGGCCAACAGAGAAGCAGTGAAAATGTTAATACATTTGATACTTATATGCTTGAAACATTTGGTAGAGATTAAATTGATCACAGATTTGTCATCAATAACAGAAATGTAGTCTTAACAGTTATCATTTGATACACAACCAGAGATTCCTAAAAATAAAAAGTAAATGCTAAATGTACAAGAAAAAAAAAATCTACCTTGTAAAAACTGCAAAGTTTCTTCTGTATTAACCACTTCTGCCAGATCACCATATTGCAATTGTTTTCGATCTCGTCCATTTGTTAAGGAGACCCTGGCTAGGTTTTGTACAAAGAACTCCTGCAATGAGCAAAAGAAATTTAATTAAATTAATGGAGTTAGACTGGAATGCTAATAAAAAATCAGCATGTGTTATGAGATTAACATCATCCCAGGGACAACAGATCATCAGTTTGGGACGATGACAGGGTGATTCAAAATTTTTAATTAAAATTCTGTTAAATTTATTCTGAAAGTAACTATTGTATGCACTCAAGTATAGCATAAGTTTTATGATTAGTTTTTCTTGTTTTTAAAAAAAAAAAAAAAAAAAATATAGGGGATTGGACAATACATGAAGTTGGCTTATACATGTGCATAGATGATTTTAAAAAAAATAAATAAATGGTGCACACACACACACACCAGACACAAAAAAAAATATTTGCTTGTTTTTAAACTGGTGAATGAAGCCTGAATGAAAAATTAAAGTTGAAGGATTTAAATTTAGATACTTTTATTATTTATCTCTAAATACAGAAAACTTTAGCATCTAATTGTAAGAACTAATTTTGCTTTAACAGAGAAAATAATTATATTTACCTTCTGACAAAATAAATATAAATTTTTGGTTAAAAACTTGAATGAACAAATGACATTTATGCATTATGTTTTCTCATTATACAATAAATTAAAAATACAAAGTAGAATTTACAAAAGGTTTTGCTAAAGACTTTAAAAACTGTTGAAAAGTGTTTGTATTCATTATATATAAAATGAACAGAGAGTACATTTCTTAAAGTTTGATAAGTTTATTTTTAAAACTTCAATATTTTAGCTTTTTTAATTTATTACCTAAACACTTTAATGGTGTTTTTCTTATGCTGCTAACAACTATAAATAATAAATTAAAAGTTTAGGGACAATTTAAATTTTTTTTATATAACAGTTCCAAAACAAGGGTGAAAATACTAGTCTGGAACCCTGAAGTGCAATACAGAAATTCAATTCTCTATATATGGCTCAATCTGTGCTATGCCTAATACAGCTGATTTAAATGACCAAGTATAGTATTGGTAATATCCAGTTAAATATTTTTCTTTGTCTGCATTTCCTGTAATTATCTATAATATTCACATTTATTGTACTTTATTGATTGCTTTAAATTTTGATTTGATTATATGTACCAATAATTATTGATACAAATTGAACCAGGATTTTGTTTATCTGCTTTGGCAAATTTAATTTTGTTTCCTTTGAAAGTAAAAGTTACTATATAGGTTTCCATACTTTATTCCAGTCAATTGTTACAATATTGTATTTGCAGACACAAATTCATACATTTTCCACCTACAAAACCACTTTAAAATATACCTCAATAAATATATAATGAAACATACTAAAAAGTTTCTTCCACAAAATATTCATGTAAAATTGTTCGGGGGAGTCTTATGTAATGGTTCATATTTACACAGAGAGAGAGAGGGAGGGAGAGATGATAAAAACATAGTTTTAAAAGGTATGCTATGGGTAAAAGTGCTCAATATCAGAGATAGAGCATATGTAAATTTTAAATATGTGGTCATTAAGGTCAACACTAAGCAGCAAAAGTCTGAAGATAATGAAACATGAAACAGACACTTGCTGCTGGGTGTTGGCCAGTGTTCACTATATATATATATATTATATATATATGAAATGGACAAAGTCCAACAATTATTTTAAGACATTTTTATGTTTATACATTCTTTTTATAGATACAAATATTTAAGTAAATGCTCTGTTTATAATAAACAGTATTAAACAATATTTCTGTGAAAATTTCTCGGACATTCAGGCCGGTAAATGTTGTTTAATACTATTATAAACAGAGCATTTACTAAAATATTTGTATCTATAAAAAGAATGTATAAACATAAAAATGTTTTAATATATATTACATATAAATAAATAAAATCAGACATCATTATTACTTTAAATGTTATATTTAGCGGATATACATATTTGAACAGGCATCCCTATTTATGTCTACTGTACTGGCCTGGATATTCAAGTGTCTTAAAAGAATGTGCCTTATGGAAAGGTTCCAGCATGTTAAGTCCAGCCTGTTTTATACTGCTCAGCCATAGAAAACATTCAGTCAAGTAAAGTTCAATTACACTATTTATTTATTATATGCTTGAACTTGCTTTACATTTGTGTTTCTTCAACACTCAGAACCAACCTATGGTTTTGTTGACCATACCTTAGTTTCTGAGAGAAAACGCATAAGTAGTTGAACAAGGTGTGTGTGTGGGGGGGTGGGTGTAATTATTTACCATAAATAAACCAAGACTGAAATGTTTTGATTATACCAATTAGTTACCAAGAAAGTAACTGACATTTTTCCCCCCTTTTAGATAAATTTTGACAAATGAGTTTTATTAAAATTTGAATAGCAATAATAATAAAAATAGATTATAGCAAAGATTTGTGGTATCAAGTGTATAGTATGTGAAAGTTTTAATGAAGGGAGTAATATAAATGCTGAACCATCTCAGTAACTAAGAAGAACAATTAAAAATCATGGTCTTATTTCTGATAATTTCGTTCTTCCACTAGCACCAGGACCTAGCAATGTCATAAAACAATTATGAGAATCTCTTCTTTCTAAGCATGCATGCATTTAAAGCATAGTAATATGAAACAGAAGGTGTGTGGTGTAGTGTAATGGATAATGGCTGAGAATGAGAAATTAGAGAGCCAAGTTCAAATTCCAGTTTGTTATATTGACTTATGTGCAAATATCCTTGGGAAAGGTATGAATCCATTTCTTCTTCCCTCCGCTATGGCTTGAATAGCAAGTCAGACTTGGTTCTATGGCCTTCATTGGCAACCTTTCTACTGCAGAATAAAATAGCAGCATATTGCAGGAAAATCTTCTGCCTAATCAGTCATAAATTGAAAGAGGCATGATCACCCAACATATGGCATTTAACTGAGAGACTGAATACAGACAGAGGAAATGGGTTGTGTAAACTTTGAATTAAAAAAAAAAAAAAAAAAAAAAAAAAAACGTAGAAAAGAGAGCAATTAAAAGAATTTGATCATTTAAATTTTCCAAAGACTTGCCCTTTTAAAAGCCTTATAGCTAATATAAACATTAAGCTCTACAAAAATGAATTTCTCAACATTTCATAAATTAAAAAAGTGAGGCTTGGCAAAAGATGTATAAAAAAAAGAAATATTTTTTTACCAAGATTTTCTAAAAAAAAAAAAAAAAAAAAAAAAAAATCCTAAAATAATTGCATTCATTTGTGCATAAGTCCTGAAAGTTTCATTAAAATCCAACAATTATCTGAATTTTTGCAAGAGTTTCCAAACCAATGAGTTTTCATTGCAAAAAGACATTTAAATTTCCCATACTAATTTATGGTCCTGCAAGAAACAAAATTTTTAACCAAAATTTTCTAAGTATGAAAAAAGAGTAAAAATATTATTAACTAAAAAATCCTTTGGTCTTTCCCCTTATTAAAGATTTTGACAATAAAACTGTTTAGCTCACTTTTTTTTCATAAAACATGAAAAAAAATGGAAGACAGTTTTCATCTTTTTCTTTTTATGTTTTATTTCGTTGGCCTTGGTTGAAAAACATGAAACATGAAAAGAAAAAGATGAAAAACCATTTTTTACATGTTTTATTTGGTTTAATTTAGGTACCGTTAAAAATTCACTAAAAAATACGCATACATGATGAAAAAAAAAAGTGCAAGGTATCTTGCAGTTTTGCATCCAATACTATATGCAGATACCAAGTAAATACTGGATTTTCATAGATTCTTTTACCAAGTTTCATATTCTGAGCAAATGCATTTTTGTTTCTTCCTCACACATAGGAAGAGTTAGGCACTACTTAAATATACTGGTCCATATAGGAAATTTTGGGAGAAAATAATTTTTGTTTATTAGCTTTCTTTAGACTTTCCTTAAGCAGTGACACTTGTAACCTTGTCAGAATCAAAAAACATTAATTAATTTGATTTAGAAGCGAGTCCTGTTTATAATTATAGCGTGAAATCAATCCTGACTTTCAGATATATACATTTTTAATTAGAGAACTAAAAAATTAACAAAATTAATTACATATATGTTTATTCTTCATTTATAATCATGAACTTCAAATGTCTGTGCATGTGTTTCTGAAAAAGTCCCATACCAAAAAAGTTCAAAAAAGTTTTAAATTTCAGAAAATTAAAAAAAAAAAAATGAAGATATCAATGATTTACACTATTTACATTATTCAGACTATTGCCCTCATCTTTGTCACCATATTTATTACAACGTTTCAGCTGTTGTATGCTCCGGCCTTCTTCAGGTGGTTGGAATGTCAAACTGAACACTTTATTTCGCTCACTGGGGTAGACTGTTCTAATTCCACATGCCATGTTTAATAGATGTCAGTTGTCAGTTATTTCTTGTTAATTCCCCTCTCCAAGTCCTCAAGGACACATGGCACAGTGGATAAAGGCGTTAGTTAGAGATCCAGTGACAGGACCCAAACAGTGCGAGTTCAATACCCAGTGAAGGCAGTGGAGAACTTGGAGAGGGGAATTAACAGGAGACAACTGACATCCATTAAACATGGCAGGTGCAACTAGAACAGTCTACCCCAGTGAGCAAAATAAAGGGTTCATCCACCTGAAGAAGGCCGGAACATACAACGGGCGAAACGTTATGGCGACAAAGATGAGGACAATAGTTCGAATAATGTATTGTAAATAGTGAACATAATACCTCATACCAATTCTCAGTAAAAGTCAGGGATTTGACAACATATCAATAAACTGAAACCCCCCACCCAATTCTAAATCGATAACAAATCAATATTTTTCAGTTCTGTCAAGTTCACGACCTATTGAAAGGTACCGTAATACCAAACCAATGTATAAAACTTTTTCTCAAAAATATTTCTCCTATTTTTTATGAGTGGACAACAAACATATACATTTTTTTTTTTTTCTTTATCCTTTTTTTTGTATTTTTTTAGCTGCTTTAAGTTTGATAATTACGGTGAATATGTTTAAAGTTTAAACATATTCACCGTAAATATCAAATTTATAATTGAAATACTTCTTTTAGTTTTGCTTACATTTTTTCAGGTCATATTTTTTGCTGCATTTGAAAAGACTTTTCAGATCCAGAGGGATCCGACTATTTATTTTTATTTAGTGTGATGCACACGCGCGTTCTACAAAGCGTTTTTACTCGGATTATGGGGCCAGATAAGGCAATAAGTACTTCAGTATTTGGATACCCAAGGAGGTAAGCTATGGTACATGGCCATTTCGACAGGAGCAGCTACAATCTATACACTCATACATGTGAACAAAGACAAAAGTAAAATTTGCTTAGTCCTGACACGGAAACCGTCAGAAAATTCATTTTTTTTTTTAAATGAATGTTTCTAATAATGAATCTATGGCCAGTCAGCTATAAGGTTATGGTATGAATATGTAATACTTTTTACAGCATATTTGAAGCATGAGTAATAATACAAGAATTTTAAAAAGCTCTTTCTTGTCAGCGTAAAAATTTCATTCATTTTTTTTTTTTTTTTTTTGCTTACAACTTAGGATTCTTTTGAAAAAAAAATCAGATTTAATAAAAAATAAAATGTGGATTAGGTGGTGATTAAATGTAAAGATTAAGGAAATTTTTTTTACTATATATATTTTTACCGAGGTACAAAATAAAAGGAACTGTTTTTTTTAATTTTAAGTATATTTCGCAGCAAAAACCAAGCGACAAAAAAATCTACCTGCTTAGGCAAAAAAAACATTAGAAAGAAAATCTTCAAAGAAAATAAGGCGACCCTGCAAAGGAACGATAGATCATATACTCACTGTAGCTTTTCCAGTAAGAAACAAAGCTTCCTGACTTATACTGGAAACATCTGGAGAACTTTTCATAATAGTTTTCACACGAGAAAGCGGTAAAGCACAGAAACTGTTTTTGTCAGCCATGATGTTGTAATCCCGCAGTGAATAACCGGAAGTGTCATTAAACGCGCTATTATCCAAATGAACTCAAATCCGTCAAAATCTTTTTAGAGACTGCTAAACAGTATATATTTATTAATTTAAAGTAGTTATTGCAACCCTTGTTGAATTTCCAATTAGTTAAGAAAGATAAGATTATTTTTGGGATGTAAAAGACTTCAGCATTTGATTGACTCATCACATTTTTCAACTTTAGGAATTGTTACATTTTTTTTAATATTTTTAAATGTTAACATTTTATTTTTCCGATTGTTTAGGACGGGCTTTTCTATTGCATGAATAAATTCTATCTAATTAATTACAGAACATTCTTGTACAACAATTTCTGAAATGGTAGTGCCTCCAGTGTTTAGTTTCGCAAATATGCTACCTCAAAAAAAGTATGAATTTTAAAATAATACTTTGAAATGCACAATTGCTGAAAGACTGCTTGTACTTTGCAGGTTTTTTAGTTTTGTGGCGTAGTTGTCGATATGCATCAGCATCATCACGTGATGATGTTACACCTAAATATCGACTATGAAGATAAGAAGGTATCAAATGGAGTGTAATTCGATACGTTGCCCTTATCAAAATCTGTCGCTATATCGTGCCTGTTTGAGTGTTATACCTTTTTTTTATCACACAGTGACACTGTATCCACACACTTGACTAGTCACTAGTGTTATTTTGTTTTGAAACCTAAAAACAACCCTCTCGATACCCAGCTATGTTGCTCCTCCACTACTCCCGCCCATGGACAGCGATACACAATGAACCGGCCAGTAGGGGGCACGTTAAATAAATTACTTAAGATTAGGCAACTCGCAAGCAAAAATCTGTGGCACTGAACGGGATATTTACTGCGGATTATCTTAATTCAAAAAATCATGTTATATTGTTTAACACTTCTACTCAGTTAAGATCAAAATCGATGAGAGCTATACTTGATGTAGCACCAGATCATTTATTATTATTATTATTATTATTATTTATTATTGCTTCCCAATTTCTCACTTCGTTCTTTATCGGCATAGCCATATCCACGATCTGGCAAGTTCAATAAGAACAAAGTGGCGATTCTACGGGGGGGGGGTGCAGAAGGGGCCAATGCCCTCCAGAATTTTGGTTGGCCCCCGACATTTTTAAGTTTTGTAGAGGAAAATAAGTCAGAGCAGACAAATTACAGTACACTGTTCTGCTAGAACGGTCAAACCCTTTTTGATTTTGTTTTGAAGTTAATGTTTAACGCCTCTCTTGTGGTCTAACAGCTTGAGAGTAGAAAAGAGGGCAAGTAGAACGCCACTAGTATGAATGAAAAGTTATTCCGTTTAATAATTTAGTGAAGTACTGAAGTTACATACTTATACTAAAAAATTCATTCCTAAGTTGTGTATACGATAGTGGTGTAGTATGAAAATAAAGAGTAAAAGACTAAAGAGTCGCTGCCTGAATTTACAGCCCCACCCCCATCCTCCGCAGAAAAATCTCGGCACCTATGTGCCCCTCCACACACACATTTTCAGAGTTCCAGAATCGCCCCTGCTAACCACTGAGTAAGTTCGAAGGAAGAAGAGCAACACAATGTCAGGACTTTATAATGGAGCTGTGAAAAATATGGAATTATTCTCATTATCACGGATGGTCTTAAAAGACTTGCGATGACATGGGTTGAAAATTTTTAAAAAGAAACGAATTCAACTCGTGGAGGGTTATATTTATCTTGTGGAGTTTAACAGAAATTAAAATGTGCATATCATGCTTATTTCCGTGGCTAAAAACAGACATTTACGTAGTCTGCCGCGGAACCAATGAGAATCGCTTGCGGGAGCGTATTAAAGAAAAAAAGGTGCAAGGGGCCCCTTTCTTTTTTCTCTCTCCGGACATTGGTCACAATGCTCGGCCTCTTTTTCATCAGTTCTTGTAGAAAGATGCCGTGTTAACGCCTTCCAGAATAAAGCCTTCACAAACAGGACACATCGTGATCTTGAAAAAAGACTCATTCATTTGTACATTTCAGGTATAGACACCATCCACACATGTACACATTTCTTTCTTATTATTTGTTTGTCGTAAATTGTGTTTTGTGTAACTCACACTAAATGATTTATTTTTTAGTCTTATTTCCCGTTTGTATCCAGTCTCGAATGATTTGCCTCTCTCTCTCGCTCTCTCTTTCTCTCTCTCTTGGTTTCTGTACGATCACCAAAGTTAAGCAACGTCGAGACTTGTTAGTACCTAGATGAGTGAATGCTTGGGAATACCAGGTGCTGTAAGCTTGGATGTGCGGGTGGTCTAATGGATAACGGCTCGGAATTGTTAATCGGAGAGCCAATATCGAATTTCCGTTGGGCTCATTATAGTCACTTGCGCGCAAATACCCTTGGGAAAAGTATCAATCTACTCTTCTCCCCCAGTTATGGGTTAATTAGTAAGACTTGTATCGCTAAACCATTATTATCGCCAAAGAAAAAATTCTTACAATCTAAAAATATTTTCTGGCTTTAAATAACAAGACAAAGGTTTAATAAGCTGTAGAAAACGAATCAATCAATCATTTCTTTCTGTTTCTCTGTTTCTCTCCAAATATGCTTTTTACATCTACTAACATTAATGGGCGCGGCAGATAGTAACATCATTTGTTACTTTCGGGCAGCATGACCATATGTCTTTTATTAAGTGTACTTCAAGGAGTTGCATTTAAAAGCATTAACTTGTTGCGTGAACCACCTCTTTATATTGCAAGATGTGGACGTTTTTCATTAAATATTTAATAACTCCTGTAACATCCGTCCCGCAAACAATATTTGGTGGACTCATGTGAGTCTAGATAAAAATAAAAAAAACGCAAAGATGGATTTTAAAACAAATGATATTTAATGCATGTATTAATATAAAGAAATTACATTAATGTGTACACAGTTGAAAGGAAAAGAAAATACATTGAAAACTTAGCTATTAAGAATGTGCTTGCTTGAATGTATGATACAAGCATGTGTGATACACACGTGTGTGCGTGTGTGAGAGGAACCCCAACTTAACTCTCCAAGTTTTTGTTCACTACTGCAGAAACCAGGTATTGAATTCACAACTCTTTGGGTCAAGTCACAGGATCCAACTAACGCTGGGCCATGTGTGTATGAATTTTTGGGACTTATAAACTTAATGTTTCAGTAAACATTTTTTACATTATTTGCGATTTTTGTTATTATTGCTTTTCTCTAGCACTCTATATTACTGTATTGTATAGTATTTATATAATATTATATATTGTGTATTGTATTCATTTCTATGCTTGTCCGTCTTACTCTTTAGGATATTTTTATGACCTAGCATTTGTACTGTAGTGAACAAGAACTTACAGAGTTGAGTTAAAGGGAGATAACTCCGACACCCGGAAGAGACATGGCACGTGGAACTAGAACAATCAACTCCGGTGGATGAAATAAGGGGTTCAGTTCGAAATTGTAATCACCTGAAAAGGGCCGGAGCGTACAACGATCGAAACGTCGTGTATATGGCAACAAAGATGAGGACAACAGTCCGAAAAATGTAAATAGTGTAAATAATTACAATACCTCATCTCAGAAATATAGACATATATTGTAGGATTGTTACGGACCCGATATACCGAAAATGTGGAGACAATTAGAAAAGTCCCACCAGAAGCTGGCACGACCCTCGAACCATCTAACATTCCTACAGCGATGTAGAGACTTTCGACTCATCCTTTCAGGTTTAGCACTAAGACCTCCTGTTAATTCAAGGAGATCCCGTCTGGTCGCCCCCCCCCAAAAAAAAACAGGACACGTCCTTGTCCGAGAAAGAATCCAGTACAACCGTTGGATAAAACAAAAACTGCAATCTGATATCCCTCTGAGGTTCGAGACCTTCTTCAACAGAATTACCGACGAAGACTGAAGGAGGATCCAGCATGACCTGGATAAATGCTTCAGACACGAATTCGATACAGTCAAGACCCGCCAAGTACAATAAATAAACAAATAAATAAATAAACAGATTGAAAGATCAGAAGGTGACGCACAAGGTACATCACTCCCCAGTGAAGGCAGTAATCAAGATCAGTCAACACCAGCTGAGTGCCTCTGAAGAGTCAGTACTAAACAAGAGTTTCAACTTCGCCAAAACCATACTTTGACCATTGCCCGAATTGAGTAAATAGCCTTGAACATCCCTCAGGCTCGGTCGGATGAGTTAAGATGGAAAGTGAGACAGATACCCAAATCTGCCCAAATCAAATATCACGAAAATGAAGAGGCTGATAATCAGAACCTTACAGAGAAATGGAAACATCATCATACTACCAAGTGACAAAGGTAATGTGACTGTAGTGATAAACAAATCGGAATATACAGAAAAACTGGAAGAGACCTCATTATAAATGGTAGCTACAGTAAAGTAAAAAAAAAAATTTTCTAACAATGAAAACAGAATGAAAAAAACTGTCGTAGATCCTAATAAAGAACACGGACCACTTCCCACATAAAACGGAAGGGTTCAGTTCGAAATTCCAATAACCCGAAGAAGGCCGGGGCGTACAACGGCCGAAACTTCATGAATATGGCAACAAAGATGAGGACCACAGTCCGAACAATGTAAATAGGGTAAATAATTACAATACCTCATCTCAGAAATATAGACAGATTACTGAAGTGGTATTAAACATTTCGATGTTTTTAAAAAAACATTATTATTTTAAAAAAATAAATATATTATGAGCCTTCAGGACGTAGTAAGGTTGCCAACTCCCTAAAATGACAATGTAGGACAGGGGAGTATTTCTAAACGGGAGAGGGGGCGCTGTAGATCATGTTAGAATGGTTTCAAAAGATTGTGTCCGCGGACTCCATGAGGATCAGTTTCCCAATCAGGAGTCAAAGTACCCACAAAGATGAATTAGAAGATCAATTTGGTATTTTTTAATGATAGAAATTGTGTTTGTGTGAGATAGATAGATAGATAGATAGATAGATAGATAGATAGATAGATAGAGAAAGGGAGGGGGTTCGTGTGTATTTCAGCTGTTTTTGTGTTTTTTTAAAATGTTTTTTTACAAGGCAAAATTTACGCGAAATTCTTCTAAAGAATCATCGATTTTTTTACCGCACAGGATGATTGGCAACACATATGACGTAAGCGATCATGGTTCGAGACAGATTCATTTTTTTCTGTGAATTGCTATGATGCAATCTTCGGAGATATAGTGAATGAATGTCATATTGCCTCCTCCACGAATTGAATTCAAAAGTGTCATTATCTTAGACTGGTTGTCACTCAAGGCTAGAGAACATAATAATCTGATCCGCTATTCAACCCATAAATTGGGAAATAAGAGACGGTATCATGCCTTTCCCAAGAGCATCATTGCGAAATGAACGTAACAGACTAGCCAAGAATTTGAACTCAGCTTGCCGATATCCGTTTTAAACCAGGGTTTTATTTTTTTTCATAAAATGTTTTAAATTATAGGAAATTGAAAACGATCCTGTTTTCTATTGGCGCCACACACTGTTGTGGGGTTCAGCGTACCCGGATTAAAAGAAGAATTTAATACGGGATACCCTGCCCACAAAATACAACGCAAATTTCAAGAAGAAACAGCACGATAAGGAACGTTTGTAGAAAATAGAACATTGTATATTTATATCTTGTGAATAGGGTAAAAAGGATTAATGTTTTAGTTAGTTTAAGCAAAATGTGATTTTGACAAAAATGTCTGTGTTTGCTGTCTTTCAACCGAGTAGCAGAGTAATGTCTGTTTCTTTTGTTTTTGTATATGTGTAAAGGAAAAAGGGGCGATTAATTTAAGTTGAAAAAGTGAATGTGGATGAGGAATAAAAGATAAAAGGAAAATGTACTTATGAATTGTTTTGGAGTCAGTTGTAAATTTGTTGTTGTTGTCCTTTCCTAATCCACTTTCGGCTCTTAGTGTCGGGTTGAGTCGGTGATGAAATTTATTGTCAGTCTTCTATGATCTCTGCGCCCTTCTGACTGGCGACTGACTTGAAACTCTGTATTTATTGTTGACTTTTTTTCACACTGGCTCGTTATCTTTTTTTGGTTTAGCAAATCGCCTCCTTTCATTGTTCAGAAAATTAATTTCACACCTTATTGCGAAATCTGTTTTTAATCGTTTTGATCTGATTTTGCGGGTGTGCAAATCTACTTTGTGTTTTTTAGTCATTTGTTGGAATGATATAGGATTTGTATCCTATACTGTCTAAAAAAATGTCTGAACTCAGGTAAAAATAAAATCCAGTATTTCGAGTACTCATTTTCAAAGCAGCCTGTCTCTACTTGAAAGATTGGCAGAGTGCAATCTTCCTAACGGAACCTTACATATTTGACCCTGTGTCAAATTAAGATAAATACCAACAGCAGCGGAGGCACCTGGTCACCAGAGTTACCCAGCAGCAGCACCTTCCACATTGCACAAACTCAAAAGGTTGGGTAATTACCGATACCAGTGTGACAGTGGTCGCGGGGGCTGGGCAAAAAACAATTTCTTCCTTGGCCCATATGCATAAGTAAGTATGTGTATGACGCTCCCCATGTTAAAACGACCTTGTGTCACATCCAACCTCGGTGAGGAAGACGGGTAAATGTACCTAGCCACAAAAAAAATTAAATGTCAGGCGGAAGGAAAAAAATGTCTTTGTTTTTTTTATGGTGTTTTAAAAAGATCTTTTATCCGATTATAACATTTATTTTTGTTTTGATATTGAATAGTTTTTATTTTTGTTATTTCATTCACTTTTGCTTTTCGCTTGTACTTATTTTCTGGGATGAAACCTAAACCAATTTTTGTATGAATGACTTCTCATGATGGGACTAAGTTTAGAAAATCAATATTTCGGGTAAAAAAGAAAAAGAAAATTACATTTTATTTTAGTTTTCGGATTTATTTAGAAAATTAAATGATAGTATTTTTTTTATAGAAAACTCAGTTAAAATTATTGATAGACAAATTTAGTTTTCTAGCAAACTGTGTTTGTTGGGTATCTTTCGTACTAACTAGCCTCAACAACCGTTGTGAAAAAAGTAACAATTTTATTAAGTTGGAAGACTAAAATGAATTGGCAATATAAAAAATTAATGATATGGATGGATATGTTCTTTTCTTTAGCAAACTCTGAATGTGTGGATTTGTTTTTGATAACCGGACAATTTCCCAGTTGACAAAAAACAAAGACAACATCCTAGCCTTTATTGAAAAGTTGACAAAATCCCAGTCTCATAAAACTAGACACAAAATTTAGTATTGAAAATTCAAGAAAATTTTAATTCAAATTTTAATGTCGAATTGAGACAATCCAATTTTACACTAAGAAAGTTATTTCGCCAATAAAATCTATAAGCCCTTAATTCGGCGGAATACATGATAAATTCATATCCGATTTCCGTCGTTTGTTTACGATTTTTGTGCAAACAAAATCATCCTTTCTTTCTTTCTTTAAAGTTGGGTATGGGATACTAGGACTCCCTCTCTCTATGAAACATATCGAATATGTGATCGTAGCATTGTTTAAAAACGTTTTCTTTAAAGGTTGGGACGATTTACATTTACAATGAATTATAGCAACCAGAGCGGCCCCTAAACTTGTGAAGTACCCGACAGAAATAGATCTTTCTTGTAATACCTCAATTTGACATTAAAATTTCCTTGATTTTTCAATGTTAAATTAGTTTCTTTTTCTTGCATATATGAGACCTTTTTATTTATGAGACTGGAATTTTGTACACTTTTGGAACAATTCCGTGTTTTTGTTCTGGATTCATTTTCGACACCCGCAAATTTGTCTTCGTTGATGAGACGAGTTCGGTATTCAATTGTTGAATATTGTCGAAAATCTTGCTTCAGATAATTTATGTGGTGATTGGAAATGGGAGCATTTTTTAGTGGTCTTTGTACAAGTTTCTTTTTAAAAGGTACATGCCATCTTTTTTTTTTAACGAATGAGTACAATTGTCATTTTCTCTTACATTTTTTTTGACAATAATGATTTTTTTTTTTTTTTAGATGTTAATAAACTCCAGAAAATTTCGGGCTGTACATAAAATGTCTTCGGTATCAAACTCAAAAATCCAGTTTTATTCATATTTAGCGAATTACCGAGAGTTTGAAAACCACTGATCTTTAGTAACTATTTCTAAAAAGTGCGTTAAAACCAACAGCTGGCCGGAAGTTTAAAAAAATAACAACAAATAGGCAATAAGGAGAAAATATATGAGGTGTATATTTCTATATTTAAAATAAATAAATAAATTCAATTTTCATGAATAAAGAAAAAAATTCTTGTTCATATTGTTTTCTGTTCAAATTTTTTCTACGCAACATATTTTTATTTGTGATAGTTTAGAAGTTGTTTATCAGCCAATCAAAACGCCGTCAGTTCTTTTTTGCTTATGTTATGTCATACGGTACTATTTCCTTTTCACGTTGTTGCCGTAGTCCTTAGGTCAAATCTCAAGTAAGTAATATTTACAAAGTTTGTAATTTCTTTTGTCGCAAAATTCTTTTATAATTTTTATATGGTAACAGACGATAATTACACTAAGTTATGTTCCAAAAGTTACAAATTGGCCATTACAAGTTACTTTTGAACAGTTTTAAAATTTTCCAAAAAAAGTCTTAAGTACTCTAGAAAAAAAGTTAACATGCTGTTTTTTTTTTTCTTAATAGATTTCAGTAAAAAAAACTATTAGAAAATATATATATTTAGGAAAGTTTCTTTCGTAAAAGGAAATTTTTCTGGATCTTATAGGGATAAAAACTTTATCACAACTTTCTTTTATTTTTCTAGTTTTTCGTACAAACTTTTTTTTGAGGTAAATTTGAAAAGCATAAGTTCTAAAAAGTTTTTTTCCACTTTAAAATGAATAAAAATTTACAAAGCATTATCTTTTTTACTTTTCTTATAAAAAAACTAAATTTTTGAAGAATTACTATTTAGACTTACTTTGACAAAAAAAAATCCTTATGGTTAAAAAGGTACATGTAATTTATTTTTACCCTCAAAAAGTACCTGTTTTTTCTTTTCTTTTTTTTTTTTTTACCTTGTCATTTCCTCCTTTGTTTCAGTGTTAATCAGTCAATAAAATACTTTTAATTTTTTTTTCTATCAGACTCGATTTTTACAATGTACTCGCTATTCAAATCCACTCAAAAGGTGTCGAAAACCCTCTTATAATCCCCCCCCTCGGCAAAGAGTGAGGGGAGGGGAAAATGAAAGCACATTAGAATGATTAGATTCATTGGTAGAATATCGCTGTGTACAGTACACTCACATAACAGTAACACTTTCCACTTGGGACCATTTTTTCACATTGGTATTTTTTTTCTTTTCAATTGTGAAAGGTAAAAAAAATTTTCCTTTCTAAATGTATATATTTTAAAGTTTAATTTCCTGAATTATAGATCTTTTTTTTTCCTCTGCCCCCAAAAATAAGACACGTTGGTTAACGTAGACAAACTTATTTTGATTTGGGGTATCGCGGCATTACCTACTCTGCATACGCTTTCAGCTTTTGTTTTTTATATATAGAGAAATTATTATTATTCGCAATATGAACTTTGAAATGTTTAAAATAAATCGAGAAAAATAAAATGATCTTCCTTTATCGTTTGAGTAGGAAAAGTCTTGTATCCTAAATTATAATAAAACGAAAAGTAACATAATCCTAAAATAAATAATTCCGAATTCCAGTAACTTAATCCGTGACAAAATCTCACAAACTTTATTTGCCGCACGTCTTTTTTTTTTTTTTTTTTTTTTTTTAAAGCGGGGTCGGGGGTGCAATCCAAGTCTTTACGAAATTTAGACAGGCCGAAAGACAATTTATATTTGTATATGAAACCGTTAATTAGTGAACTAATAAAGTAAATTCTTATCACATTCGTTACAGTAGTTGGAATATCTATTTATGGAAAAAGTGTGCTCAGAATATGGGGTTCAGTACTATAAAAAAAAAAAAAAAAATGAAATATACCAAAAAAAAGTTATATTCTTCATGATATTTTGTGAAGTTTTTCAAACTTTTCAAATATGAGGGACGCTCTAAAAAAAGTTCTCGGTCAGCATCAATTTTTTTTTTTTTTTTTCGTCTTCAGGGTCGGACCGATAACTTTTCAGTGCCTCCATAAAATTATTCTTGTGACTCATCATTTAATTGACTTGTAAGTTCTTTCAATAGATAAGTATCGAGACTGTGTTTTTTTAATTGTTAAATCCTTGATTTGTAGCAGTCAGTTACTATTTTTCAGATCGAAATAGGAAACGGAAGCCCTATTCATTTCCAATCTTGAAGATTTGGTCTATTTTCCTAGTCTAGTTTTCATTTGTTACTTAGACTGGTCCAATCATAATAAAAAAAAAAAGTGAAATAAAATCTTGAATACTAGGAGTGATTTTCTCCGCCAAAAACTTTTTTTTTTTTTTTTTTTTAGTTCAAACATTGGAAAAACTGATTTTTGGTTTCTAAATAATTTTTTTTTTTTTATTAATTTTATCTGTAGCAAAATAATTTGATTTCTTTCTTATCAACTTCAAGCGAAAAAAAGTAAGAAATTAAAAATTCACTTTTGGCATTAGGGGTTAGGCGTGTCACGTGACCAATTCTTTTTTTTTTTTTGTGTACAGTATATACTGGAGCAGAGATTGCTCGTTTTAATTTCATTTCTTCCAGTTTATTTTATTTTCCTTTGACATGAAAATTCGCACGTGGTTTTTGGAAAAAGTGAGTGTCGGAGCAGTACATAGACTTACAAAAAAATTAACCCAAAACACATTTTAAATAATTTAAATGTCTTTTGTTTGACATTGATTGTTTTAAAACTTACTTCGGTTTTTATTCTTGAGAGGTAGCCTCATGTGTTTAAAAAAAAAAAAAAAAAAGTTGTTTTAGTTACTTTTTAAAAAAAAAAACAAAAAACATTGGCACGTTCACTCGTCAATCATCGAATCTCTACAGACGAAAAATTAAAAAAATATTTTTTCCCAGTGAATTTAACTCTTTTTCTTTTTTTTTTTTTTTTTTTTTCAAAAGTAATTCTTTCTTTAAGTCAGTTATGTGCCATGCTTTCGACACATGACTGACGTGGCAATTTTTTTTTCCCGCAGTAAGTTGCCATTTCATTCTTTGATAGGCCAGTTGCCATCCAAGGCTATAGAGCCCTGTCCATAGTTGGGGGGGGGGAGAAGAAGAGGATTCGAACTCTGCTCTTCGATTCCTAAATCTGAACCGCTATCCATTACTCCACCGTGCCTCCCTTAATGTAAAATTTGTAAATTAAATAACGTTTTACTTGTGACGTTAGGTCACAATTCTAATTTTCTCATATAACCCCTCTCTTAAAAAGCGCACAAATTTAAAATGTGGGTAACCTCATGAGATCGCAAAAAAGAATATAGTAAATAGTATGACGAAAAAGACGCCAAACTTGACGAAAACAACATTATCGTGTAAAGAAAAGATCAAAGTATTATTTGGGGGGTATTTTTTTACATGTCCAAAATTTTCATTAAAAATTTTTTTTTTTTTTTTCTTAGCAAAATTCACAGATAATCAACCATGGCAACCGTTTTTTTACCATTTTGTAAAAAAATATGAAAACCGCAATTTGAAATTCTTTTAAAAAGCAATTATAATTTGTTCAAAACAAATTTTAAGAAAATCAAAAAAGTTTATTTAAAATATTTTGAAACAAGCTTAACTTAGTTTCTGCAATGAAAAGATGTAGTTTGAAAATAAAACAAAGCAGGTCATAACATTTCGCATCACTTGACAGGTGACTAAAGACATTTTCATGACATTGATTGATACGATACCTTACAATACATGAAGATAATTCCTTCTACGGGAAGAGAGAAGTGAAATTATTTAGATTTAAGTGAACAAATTATTTACCTCGTTATTTTTAAGGAAAATTTTCAGCGCTCTATTTTTTTTTTTGTACTTAGCTTTCATGTTTACAATGCTTTATGGAACATTAAGAAATTAGAATAAGACTTGAGAGTGAGATTAAATTTCATAAGGAAGGTACCTTTCTTATTAAATTTTATCAGAAGTGTACGTAAAATACAAATTTAAATTTCATAAGATGATACTGATACTTGTAGGTACCCTTCTCAGTTGAAATTGAAAAATCAAGTTATAAATCTATGATCTATCTCAAAAGGACATTTACGAAACTGAATGCAGCTTTTAACTAATTTTATAATATTTTAACAACTTAAATCTCAAAATCTATTATAATTGAAGAAATAACAAATAATCGTATTAAAAATTCAGTATTTAAGTTAAATTATACTAGAGACAGAAACTCAATCCACGTGATGTTTTTTTTTTTTTTTATTGCACGCATGATACTTCCGGTCTTCTGTAGATTTGATTTTACAGTCTTATTGATACAAATTATTATTATTTTTTTTTTATATACTGGTGTTCGTTAGTTTGTAAGAAGCTTTGGAAATTATAATCTGTAAATATATATCTACTTAATAACAACATGGTTAAATTTTACAAACTTTTCCCTAATTTTAGAAGAATTAACAACATTAATCATAATGTAAAATATTTCAGAAATGTTTTAAAAATTCATTTTTCATTGAAATATCTTTTGGCTTTCAGACAATATTATCCATGTTCATTAAAATAAATAAAAGCAATTAAAAGCTTTTGAGATTAAATAATATTTTTGTTTTATTGGGTTTTGTATGTTACAATTCAGAAATGATTTTTAGGTAGAGGTGGTCCAACTAAAAAAAAAAACAAAAAAACAAACATTTGATTCCCTCAAAGCCTTGTGCTTTTAACTAATATAATCACTAATCTTCCCAAAATTGAAATTATAGAGTTTTTGTACAATTAGTTAAAGGGGAGTAATATATATGAAAAAAAAAAAAATTGCCATGACTTTAAAAAAAGAAAACATTTATTCCATTATTTGTGAATAGTTTCTGAACATTTCATTAAAATCTGACAATTATTTTTATTTTTGCAAGATTTTCAAAATTAATGTCTGTCATAAAGAAAAAAACGTGCTAAAATTTTATGTTATTTTACAAGTTCTGGTGATACAAAGAGAAACAAGGTGTTTTTAATCAAAATTCAGAATGTTCGAAAAAGAAGGAAACATTTTAAAAAATAATCAAAAAATACTTTGATCTTTGCTCTTAATAATAATAAGCATTTAGACAATAAAATTTTGTTTGGGCGTCTTTTTCATCATGCTATGCTTTGTTTTTAGTAATCTCATGAAGGTACTTATATGTGGAACACCAATACAATCAAGAAATTGGTATTTAAAAAATTAGTTGACCAATAGTTTAAGGATATGTTTTATTGTATATACTTTTGAAACTTTTGAATATTTTTATATTTTTTTTATACTATGTTAGAAGTTTTTTTTTTGTTTTTTTTTTTAAGTAGGTACCGCCACTAAACCGCTGAAAAAACGGCATAGCAAAATGAAAAAAGGCCTCAGTCTTAATAAAAGCAAAGTTTGTTCTCTAATGTTTGTTATTATTAAGGAAGTTCAAACTATTTTTTATTTACTATGAGTGTTTTAGTGCCTTTATCTGGTAAAAAAAAACACATTAATTTGGAAAATTATGCAAAAATTAAAAACAAAAAAAAAACAAATCCTGAAAGTTTCACAAAATGTTCATGAAACTTTCAGGACTTATTTTTATTTTTTTATTTGTTTTTTCTTTTCAAACTGCTACTCATTTCCCCAAAATCTCCTCAGAATTGTAAAATAAAAAATACCTTAAAAGTATCTAATTATTTAATTACAAAAGCTTCTAATTGATTTTATAAATAAGGTCGCTATTGTCTTAAATTTTTTTTTCGATGAATAATAAATTTTTACAAGAATTCTTTTTAATTTTTTGCCATCATGAAAAGAATCATCATGGAAAGCTGGCTCTTCAGCTTTGTATTTTGCCAAAAGTGTGTACTCACCAAGTTTGCTCATTGTGAAAGATAATCAAACTGGTATTTAAAAATCTAATTTAATTACTAAACAAACAACTTTTATTTTTACTACCCATGACGGCACATGCCATGCTATTCATATGCTAGTATCGCATGTCGGTATTTCCCCTGTGATGACCAGTTTGGCCAGATTGATATCATGAATTAGGTTATGGCCCCATGTTATAGAATGACATGTTGCAGCAATATAGGTTGTAGCACTTGTACTTAAGTGACTGACTTCAATGTGTATTGCAAATTTCTTTAAAATAATGATTCGAGTTCCAGCTAAGGAATTTTATGTTTTACAGTTGGAATATTTTATTTTTTAGCAAAAATCCTGTTTTTCATTTTCTACTTTATTTGTGTGTTTTTTTTTTGTTTTTTTTTTCCATATAGAACTTGCCTTTGTACATTAGATATTTCAAAGGCTTTTGACAAGGTGTGGCATAAGGGGTTCTCTAGCTATGGAATCACTAGAAGAGTCTTAATTAAAAAGTCCTTAATGGGTTAGACCCTGAAGGCCCAAGCAATCAATGCAGGCATCCCCCAATGTTTGCTTCTCAGTTAAACTATCTTTCTACTTTTCATAAATGATCTACTGATGTTAGAACAGTATATGGGTGCACCTCCAAAACAAGATGACCAGAGCTCAGCAGTTGATCTCTCCTTTGACCTAGCTCTGACAGCACAGTGGGGGAAAATCTGGCTGGTCACATTCATTGCTTCAAAACCAAAGTAGTGATGTTCTATCATCATTGAGTAGATCCAGAACTTTCATTGATTGCAAGAAACTGGTGTTCCTTTGGAGAAGCTTCATGTCTTGAGCACCTATCAGGACTTAAACTCGACCGACATATTGTGGAACTTGTACATATGATCCATTGCTAAAGATGCTGGGAAAATGGTCGGTTCTCAGTCCAGTAAATACCCAACTACTACTCCTCCTCCTCCTATTTGAGTCTGTCAGCATTTATGTTTTTCAGGAGTAGGTAAATATTGGTTATTTATATTTGTCTTTGAGCATTTACTTTGTTTGAAATACATATAAACTATCAATATTTCCCTGTTCCTGAACAAAGAAAATGTTTATAAACTTAAATATAAATGCCCAACATTTACAAGGGTCAGATCAGACCAAAAATGTAGTACTGTTGCCATATATGGACAGGAGCTGCCCAGTCTTCACTTTCCAGTCTCAATAAGTCCAAAAGCATCTCCACATCTCTGAATAATGAATTATTTTCCAACCTACAATCACTTTCTCACAGATGAAACCTCGCATACTTATTGCTATTCCTATGGAAAGTGTTCAGATGAACTACATTCCTTAGTCTGACTAGTTTTATCCTTTGCAACAAACCACCCTCATTCCCTCCATATCCCATTTGTGAGATGTAAGTTCCACTCGAGCAGCTTCTTTCCAAGAACCACTGCTTTGTGGAACTGACTCCCATGAGGATACTGTTCAATCACTACAATCTTAACCTATTCAAGACTAGGATCAACTGTTATCTTCTCCTATAAACTGTAATTTTTACTCTGTAACCCTCTACCTCTAGTGGCTCTTGAACCTTGTATAGGCTGACCATCATTGTGAAAAAAAAATAAAATTAAAGCAAAGTCAGTAACAAGGCTTCATTTCTTCTGTCTTTGTAATGTTTTTTATAATCATTTCATCCTAAGCAAGGCAATAAAACCAAAAAGATGCAAGGGGTTACTTTGTGTTAGAGAATATGGGAAAAATATATTATAAGGAGAGAGGACGATAAAAAAACATTAATTAAAATTAAGACAAGATAACATTTAAATTTTTGAAAATCAAAGTTCCACAATTGTATTGAGAAAATCAAGTTCTTTGAAAATGTAATATGTTAGCTGGGTAGGAGATAACTGGACTTTTTGTAAAACATACTGTATTTGCTCAAATGATGATATCTTTCCAATAAATGTTGTTAATTTGAAAGAGTAACAATGTACATATTAACCTTTCCTCCGCTGCACAATGAATTGTTTCAATTACTGTCTCTCTCTGCGATAAACATTGTATTATGATTCATGTAAAACTTAGTTATGTGACTTTCCCCACCCCCAATGAAGAGGTTCATGTTAAAAAAATAATATGATCCTTTTGTAATTAACTTTTTATTTTTTTCTGTTAAAATTTATTAAATATGCTAGTTATAAGCTGGTTTTTAAAGTATACTTTGAAGCTTTATAAAAACCTAACAAGGCTCATATTAGACTCAAAATGAATTGAATTTTAAGCATGAAGCAAGGCTTAGTTTTTTTTTTTTTTTTTTTTAATGCAACAAAAAATAACTGAAATTCTCTAATTCTCATTAGGGTTCTATTTTAAGCCTGGAATAAAGTTCAACATTTGAGAATTTACTAAGCATGATAAGGCTCAGCTGAAATTATCATATGTTCATTTTTAAAAAAAATGAGAAAGGGGTACAGGTTGAAAGCAGAGGAAATAATATACTTCAACCATGGCCCTGAGATAACTTTGGAATCTCCTGCAACTATTCTGGATGGTCTCCTTAAGTTGGTGAATGCTGCCATAATCCTTGCCTTCAGTTTGTCTTTGGTGTCACAAAGAGTTTTGTTGATTCTCTTGCTCAACTGCATCCCACGCATACAAGGGGGTTGCAGTCTGGGGAATTAGGTGGCCAGATGTAAGAAATTGTCTGACAGTCATGACTGGGTTCTACTGCTTGTGTGTCATGGTGCAGAGTCCTGTTGCCAAACATAGGGTCTTCCATCAGCCACCCTTTTGATCTAGAGCAGCACTACCTCCTTGAGGCAGGCCTCTGTGTTTAGTCTGAGGGCCTGTGGGAAGATGATTGGTGGCATTAGTGATCCCTCAGAACACCTTCATAATCACCATTAAACGCCTCCCAACTCTTTCCAGATCCTCTGCACTGTCCTCAGATGAACACCCAAACAGAAATGTCCTTCCTACGCAAGGATACTGAAAATGCCATGGATGAAGTGACTGAGCAACAAAGAAGACTTAAAGAAAAAAGAACTTATGCTTAGAATCAGGAAGAGAGAGCTGAAATTACTTTGACACATAATAAGGAAGGACGGATTGGAAAACTTAACTCTCTCAGGGCATATTAAGGGCAAGAGAGCTTATTTGAATGGATGGTGGAAATGTGGTTCAGAAGCCTTAGCAAAGGGAGAAAAAATGCTCAGGGCCACAGGGTATAGATATGATGTATTTAGGGCTGCGGCCTGGTCACAGCACCAAATATATGACAGTGTTCCGGGCCACGGCCTAGTCATGGCCTATAAATATGACGACGTTCTGGGTCTGGTCTGCTTCGGTCACCAGGTATGGTGTACTCAGGGTCAGTCCCGGTCTGCTCGCTTGGTCAGGATTGATCCTGGTATCAGAGAACAAGCCGTCATCCCACTCGTCGGTTGTTGATGGTGTTTGACACAGCAGCTGGTTTCTAAGTTGACCTCTTCAACTGTGACCTCTCTTACCCACGTTGTGATTTTGATCTTAAGAGGGTTAAGCCAAATTTCCACTGGGATATTTTAATCATAAGGAGTTGAATATGTGCATACAAAATTGAAAAATAAAATGGACGATGCCCAAATAAGTCACAATACAATGTTTATATCAGAATAACAAAAAAAATATTTACAGTTCTTTTCTTCTTTTCCCAACCCGTTCTGATAACTGACGACTGAACAAAAATTGTGGGTAGCTTCTTTGAAGAGTCTTCAAGTACTGTGATTTGTATTTTCCAGTACAGCACAAGGTTATTCGTCAGAGTTTTTCTTTAGCAACAACTAGATTTAACTTCAAGTACTGTTTGTACTTTCACGGACAACACAAGGGTATTTGTCAGAGTTTTTCTTCAGTGGATAATTATTATTATTTTCATTAGGTTGGCAAGCAGTGTTATATCAGAAATCTCTTAAATCCTCCGACCGCCTCTGACTGCAACTCCAGCAACTAACCCCAATTCCTCTGACTGATTGGCCCCAACTTCTCTGACTAATGGACCCCAACTAACTTTGACCCACGTGGGCACTTGTATTTATGGGTGTCCCTTTCAACTGGTGTGGTGCAGGTGAATAGATGGGTTTTATGTAAATCTCCCAATATTCATCCAGTTTTCTTTCATTTTCTGTTTTACATTTCCAATTTTGGAAGATTCCCACTTCCTTCAGGAGGAGCCATCATATGATGTCAGCCTTTTTCACATCATCTACCTTTACAATTGCTCACAATTATTTTTTTCTCAAGGAATCCTCTTTCTCAGGGAAATTTTGGCTGACAGTCCTCTCAGCATGTAGTCAAGCCGTACATCTTTCAACAGCCGACTTTAACCTCTGGCCTCTGATCCTGCATCTGTTCGCTGAATTGCATGTGTAACTTTTTCAACCTGTTCTCAATATCCTGGGAAAATCTCTTTCTGGCAAAAAACCAAAATCCTTTTGTTTTAACCCTTTTTATCTGTATGCCATGTTAAATATTGTTACATAGGCAATAATATCTCTCTAAAACTTCCTATGTCCTGAAGGGTTGCAGCACATAGAAGATTTGCCTATAAGGAGTCCTTAAACTTTTCATACATTCTTCAGAAGGTAATAAAAACAAGCAAGGCAAGGAACTGATAGGTTCAGTAGTGCAACTATATAATGTAGTAGTTTTAACCCTGGATGGAACCCAGAAATTCAGAAGAACTTTTAAGGGATAGAAAAGCATACTTGACAATTTGATTTTGAGACATCCTAAATAAGAACAAGGACTACTTCACACTGAAGAAGTATCAGCAACTGCTACATATGTATGGTCTCTCCAAGATTCTGAGATCTCTCGTCAGCTGCAGAGGATAGCAAAGTCTGTTTCTTATGTCAAAGGCTTGTTAGAAAGGACTCAGAAGATCTGTAGTCACTACATGAGAACAGTACTTAGAAGCTAATTGACCTTATGGAGAAATCTCTACTGAATTAAGCTTAATACAGAGGAGAATATGACCAAGAATTGTGGGTATTCCATCCCTGGCAGTTGTGGTAAAGAATATAAAGCCATCCACTATTTAGAAAAAAAAAATACAAGATGAATAAAGCACTGATTATAGTTTGAGGGGAGGCTATGTAATCAGGTATAGTTGATCATGTGTGTAATGAAGTAAATATACTAGGCAAAACAACACTAGAGAATTGGACATATGAAGGCATCAGCAAATATGTTAGGCTAGGAGGGCCTCCTCAGTAGTCCTAGCATAGAAATAAATACCATAGGGAGGCTATTTATAAATAGAAATGGCAGTAAAATTTCTGCGGCAGTGAATGCATTCAAGAAGATCATTAGGTTTAAGTTCTCAAAGTTCCACAAAACAATAGTCTAGTGTTGCATTATGAATTTGATGGCAGTAATTGTAAGTTCAATTCCTGGGCTGGATAGTGCAGACTTAAATAGCCCAAGCAATAAAAACAAGACATCCCCAGGCATTGATATCAGAATGAGAAAAAACTACCATGTAAATTAAATAAAGGGTTCACTTTGAGATTCCTTGTAGGTTATCCAGATCGAAAAGCAACTGAAATATACTGGCGGACACAACAGTCAAAATGCCATTTCATATTTTGCCAGTTTCACCAATCTTTTCAACAAGTAGGCATGGGAGAGGAAAACTGTAGATGAAATGATGATCTAGGGCCCCCCGGTTTTCCATTTCAAATTTTCCTTCATTCTATTTCCACTTTTGGTAAATTCTGTTTTTACTTTCTTTTTTTTTTTTTTTTTTTTTTTTTTTTTTTTTTTGAGAAATTTGCAATACATTGTTATATAATCTTATATATAAAGTATAGTCTGTGTGTATCCCCAAGCAACTCCTCTGCTCCCACTGGTCCAATTTCAATGATTTTTGTTGAGCTCAGATTCAGGTTGCCAGATTATGCGAGGTTAAAAATATATATTATACTAGCCATTATCTTTGCTTTCATGGTTCAAGGGGAGTAACTCTTTTCCTTTCATATCCAAAATTACAGCTAGCTTAAAAGCCAAACCTATCTGGCAGCATTTAAACTAGCTCCCGTGGAGGACTCTTGGTTTGGCAATCATCACAATAGCTAGGGAACAGTAGATGCAATAGGCATCAATAAACTACAGAAGAACTCAAAATTGATCACTGCATTTAAATATTGAATTAAGGTTTAAGCTTACCTTTAAAAAGTTCAGCGATAATTTTTCTGCTAACACTTAATTTAAAGACTGTTTTATGTACATAGATATTTATTTTCCATACAAACAGTTATTTTTATTTCATGGGTGACAGAACAGGACAATTTATGACATAAAATTAATATAGTATAAAGTTGGGAAAATAGAAATTAGAATTAGTTATACATTCAACATTTGAATAGTTAGAGAAATATAATAGCTAATTAAGTAAAACCTATATTATGGAATCTATATGAATAAATGCAAAATTGGAGCTCAATTTTCCCACAAATTCTGAGATTAAAAAGCCCCAGCTCTACTTTATAGTAATTTGGTATGAAAACAAAAATCAAATAATTAATTTGTTATTATTGAAAATTACATTAAAAACTTGGATTCTGTTTAAGATTAATGATTCTGTGATTGCGGAAAATTTGTTCCCCTACATATCTTTTTTCAATATTTCATTGAGTCTTCCACTATTTTAATGTCAATTAAGTTTGTTGCATTCACTTACATGCATATACCCTTGGGAAAGATAAGAATCCATCCCTTCTCTCCTCCTCCAGCAATGGGTTACATAGTAGTACTTTTATCTGGAAAAAATTGTTAATGGAATATTCACTTACAAAAAAAATAAAACAAATAATCTTACAATCCAAATAATCCACATAGCCATAAAAAAAGAAAAATTAAAAAAATGAATCCACTACTTTAATGACTTGATTTAATAGTGTATCTATAGTTGGTAGTACATTTTATGGTAACTTTATATAAGGGTAGGCATTGAATAATATTTTGCTTTATATATCTCAATTGGGCACTTGAAGATCAATTTTCTTTCTTAGATACAGTCTTGGCTTCATTGACAATAAACATTTTGGCCAGAGTGCCATCTTTTGTCAATGTTTCCAATTTCTTTGACTTTTTTTTTTTTTTTTTTTTTTTTTTAATTTTCTGGTTTTTGGTACCATTTTACTCCTACTGTAGTTCTGTAGTTCTTGAATTTCTAATTGATTAAATACTCTGATAAATTTACTTTCTAAATTATTTAATTTTTTATATATATATATATACACACACACACACACACAAGGCCAGCTGGAAAGTTGATAGGCTGGCAAAGATATAAATAGATACGACACACCAGTTGGTAGACTAAAAGACATTCAACCAGCTGTCGTATTTCGGTACACTTGCATTTCTACTTTGTCATCTTTCATTAGACTTAGTATGAAAAATATTAATTTGACAAGAACATATTATATAACTAATATTAGTAAGATAAGTTTTGTTTTACACCGTATTCTCTACTAGTTTGTCATCACACACACACACACACTAGTTAGTTTTTTCTATTTGTGAAATCCAAATGAAGTGACTTGAATATGTAACATAGTCTAAATGTTTGTTAAGATAAGCAATGATGTCTGCATGCACACACAAAGCTTTTCTAACTCATGTTAATGGAAGGAAATTTCTTCTAATGCTATCTGATCAAAATGTCTTTCAGGCTTTGGGAATTCTATTATTTTTTATTCTAAATAAGGATCATACAACTTTACACCAGTTTATACATTGGTTAGAAAAATTTACTAAGGAATAGATAGACACTATGTTGAGCAACTAAAAAAAACTTAAATGGAAGAAAAGTAATTATATTCCAGGCCACGAAGAATAAAATGTAGCTGTATTTGTCTTCATTATATCTAAGGGAACTGAAATACACATATGAAATGAGACTGAATTGAATATAAATTCCAGCATTCATAACATTAATTTAAAATAGGGCTCAATACAATCAAATAGTAGAGAAATATTCTTTATTATAAGATATTTTATTCAAACATGTAGAAAAAACTACACGAATGCATTCATGTTTCGACATGTATCAACACATCTCATCAGGCATTAGTAAATGACTGATTATTACAATTTATTAGGATTTTACTCACATACAACCTCATTTCATGAAAAAAGAAAGACCCAGGAAAGAAAGACTCAAGATATATTTTCCAAAGAAAAGGGAGAACAGAAAAAATAAATATATATATATATATATATATATATATATATATATATATATATATATATATAGGAAAGCATAGCGTGTAAAGTAGCAGGATTTATGTTTATAATCGGTTCAGCCAATCAAAATGGCCTATGCTAGTTAAGAGTTCATGAAACATTTAAAATTGCAACCAACTTGGATGTTATATTTGAAACAAGTCTTTGCTACAATGTTAACATCAGACAGCTGACATTTCCTTTGAGGAAGAAAATGTAATTTAACAATACACTAGATAAGCCTTGTGAAAAAAGTAAGAATTTCACAATTTTATAGTAGATAAATATGGCACTTTAAGAAATAAATGAAAGAAAAGGAAACAATTGTTAAACAAAATAGTGAAAACCTAAAGCTCAAACAAAATATTTAAAAAAAATGTAGTAAACAAAATCTTTTAGCATATAGATCAGATGAAGTAATAATAAAATATATAGCTGCAACTGTTAACTAAAGGGTCTTATATAGTGTATTAATAAAACAAATCAATGGAAAATGTTAAGACATGAGCCAAACACATATAGCGCTAGACTAAAAATTATTAGTAATTTTAGAAGAAAAAAGTACAAACATCAAAATAGATCAAACATTAAAGATAAGCTTTATATGTTTCAACAAAATTATTCAACATATTCTAGCAAGATTGCAGGGTCAAAGGTAAAATGTGTTTATAATTGACCATTAATTCAAATCTTTGATTTAATTAATCCTCCCTGTTTAAAAATCTGATTATCTGCATTTACTCCTGTAAACACAGAAAGCAAAGTTTTATAAGAATGTATATGTCCTTGTCAGTTTTTAAATTTTCCATTTAACTTTAGGGATTTTTTTCTTTCAACTTCCAAAAATATTTTGAAAGTGAAGCATTATTTCTATAAGTAACATTAGTAAAAAAGTCGATAAGTGCTGATAGCACCATGTTTTGAAAGAATTCTTGGTACTGCCAATATAAAACTTTTCAACCCTGAGATTTTCTATTGTAGAGATAGAACACAGATACACAGGAGATTCAGTTGAGTATTTGTTAGACAATAGGCATTGGTTAGGATTCCTACACTTAGATTGGTCACTGTCTTTAACAATATTTGCATTATGGTTAAAATGATTAAATTGTTTTAGTGTTCTATGGTTGTGCAACTTTGATTTTCTCAAGATTATTGGTGCAGCTATAACTAAGTTTTAATGTATTTATATTAAAAATTTTACTAAGTGGGTTGCTTTTCAGAAAATGTTTAATTAATTTGAGAAACTTATGGTCTACCTTCGTACTAATTGATTAAATGGAGGTGTGTACTAGATGATCTTTCTATTTCTTTTCTTTGAATTGCCATCATATTCTCTAAACTGAATTTCAGCGCACTTATACTCACTTGTCGCAGACTAGATCCAACATTACATCAAGAAAATCAACTTCTTTTAGTATTTATTTTAACCTTAAGATCTTTTAAATTCCCTGTGAATCATTTTTTTAACTTTATCAACTTTAATTTTTGTAGAATTTTTTTTTTTTTTTACAACCATAAGACCATCACATCAGCCCTATACTATCTAGATTGATCTCCTCATAAGCAGTAAGGTTATACAAAATATATGAGCCAACCAGGTCAGAAGGATTTGCAGAATCCAATGATCAAATGTTAAAGTTATCATAAGAACTTTTTACTCACTGTTCTTTATTTTGGATGAGGACAGATTTCCTACAATTCATAATAATATTTATTTCTTCACTTGAGATGTTGGAATAAACTTTGGCAAATTCTAATGCCAGTGTAAAGAGGTCTTTGGATGTTGAAGGGTAGCTTGCTCTTTTTCTTTTCTTTTTTCATGGGAAAAGAGGTTGTATGTGATTAAAATCCTAATAAATTATAATAATCAATCATTTACTAAGGCCTGAGATGTGTTGATATACATTGAAACATGAGAACATTTGTGTAGCATTTTTCTACATTTTTTTAATAAAGTGTGTGTATATATATATATATATATATATATATATATATATATATATATATATATATATATATATATATATATATTACACACACAGGTCTTGATTGAAATTGGGACTGGTGCTAAAAAGAAAACTTCAACACATCCATTTGGCATTTAATCTCCTTCAAAGTAGTCCCATCACTGCTATAAACCAACGGGAGTAAACGGGAATGTTATAACTTAGTGTACATGTACAACAGGATTCAAGGTCAAACTATACCAAGTGGCTTCACTCTGCGTACTTTAGCTCCATTACCATAGCAACAGTCCTGATGGTTTTTGATCAGACCTCGTATGTTTTGCCTTTTTAATAACTTGTCAGTTTTTTGGTTTAAAGAATCAAATTCCTTTCTCCTTTGCAGAAAATGATACCATCAACAAAAGTATTGCTGCTTTGCAGCTACTGCTATTCACCCAACTTGACTAAAAACAAACCTGTTAGACTTACTTTTAACTTATGCAACTGCTGATACTTTTTTTTCCTCTTACGATGAGGGGGTGGTGATCTTCACTCTCCTACCTCTCTCTTTCTCTCTCTTGATTTATTAGTAGATAGAAAATTTAGTTTTATTATGGCATTTTTCTTTTTTCTTCTTTTTCCACTCTACACCCCCTTCCTCTCCACATTCTCTGCTTATCATACTCTGTTCTATTCAAGTATCTTGTACCAAGCCAATACATTTTCACTACCACCAACTTTTCTCTAGAAGCATGGAGACCTCTTTAAGGTCCAGTAATAATGATCTAAGCTTGGAAGTTTTATCTTAACATTGATTTGTTCTCAAATAGTGAGAGAATAGAAGTCCATTTAAAATCTTTCTCTCTTACAAAAACATATATAGCTGGTCTCTTTTTATACAATTTAATATTTATTATAAATTAAATTTATATTTGTTTGCTTAAAACTCATGATGTTCTTTGTTTAGCCAAGATATAATTTCCTTAATGTCTGTTAATTCATTTTACATAATTGCTTTGCATTTAGGAATATTTATAGAACTGTATTTAACCTATAACTACATGAAAACAATTTTTACTATAAGTTTCTGAAAATTGTAAGATAGAAGCTTGCTTTTCTTTCACGTTAGATAACTTATTCACAGATGAATTGACTCTTTTCACCTGATAATAATTAATTGTATTATTAATAATTACCTCCTTTTTTTTTTTTTTTTTTTTTTTTTTTCTAAATCTCTTCATTTAGATTTCTTCACATGAAACTATATTACTGATTTGAAATTTTCTTGTTTCAGAATGACTAGCCCTCTTGTCTATGATACTGTCTGGCTACAGCAACCGAGATTTGAAGAAGCAGAATCTGTCTTCCAAAATTACCTTATCCATGGCAAAGTCTCAGATCATGTGAGTAAACCTTGCAGTCATTTTAATGCAGCTTCTCCCTCCATCTTTCTTTCTCTGCAACTTTTTCTTGAATGTGAATGTCATTTGCTGTTTTTCTGTCCCTTGGCAAATATTACAAATGGAATCAAGGCTTTACACTGCATAAGCTAATCAATAAAGAATTTTATGTAATAGATATTTAAAATTATTGCTTTATGTGTCTAACAGCTTATGTTTATTGGACGATAATAAATTTAAAGTTAACTAATAAAAAACAATTTAATTAATCTAAGCTTTGGAGATCCTTCTCTTTCTCTCTTTTTTTTTTTTTTTTTTTTTTTTTTTTTTTTTTCTTCTCCCCTCATTATTGTTTGTCCTTAGGCTAAAAGATTGATTTCCTACTAAAGAAAAGGAATCTAACTTTTATTCTTTTTTTTTTTTTTTTTTTTCTATCAGGGAAACCACTTTTATCATGCCAGTAAGTTTAATTGAGCTTTGGTTTGTTATTGATGGTGTCCCATAGCCTAATTAGTAAAGAATACTTGGTTTAAGTTGTTTCTCTGCTGAGAATGGAATACCAGTTTGATTCCTTTCAGAAGGCACATTTTATTTAGTAGGACTTCTTTATTTCTAGACTGGTTGATATTAATTCCTCAAAAAGAGAAAAGAAAAACCCAGTTATATTTACTCCAATTTGTACTTTTATTACATAAAGATCTTTTACCTTTTTTCTTTTTCTCCTTCACACCACTGTTAAATTTTGATATTGGTTGGTTATTGATATCTTGCTTGTAGAATTTTTATATATTGGCTTCTAAATTTTAAATTATTTTTCTTTTATTTGCTGCTGTCATTTAAAAATATTAGGGACTCTCATCTGTTCTAGAGTTCTTGATAGAAATGTTTTGTCACTAAAAATATTTTAGACAGTGATAATTTTTATTTTTGAAACACTTTTCATAACACTGATTTATTTGTTTTTAAAAATTAACTGTTGGTCGTTATATAAAGATTTTGCCAAATATGGGTCTTGTATGTAGTGCCTTTCCTAACTTTTTTTTTTATAACCAATCCATGTTTTCTGTCTATAAGAATGAGCAAACTGCAGTTTGTATTGCTAAAAATTTACAGCAGCCTTACAAATTCTATTGTAGCAAAAAATGTTTTGCCTCCCCCCCAACACTTTGAGGTGGGTATTCATTACTTGTTTTAAGAGTTAAAATTAAAAAATAAAACCTAGGTAATTTTAATTTAATATTTGTATTTCCTGATTCAGTTTGTTAGGCATTTTTTGTGTGTGTGAGATATATATATATATATATATATATATATGCACACACGGAAAATTTTCCATTTGTCTTTACAGATATATATATATATATATATATATATATATATATCTTGAAGCAATCAAATGTCTAGCTACACTTATGAGCTGTGATACAGAAAAATAGTCTCTATGTGAATGACATATAGGTAGCTGCAAAGTATTTTGCTTATTGGATATATTAAATTTAATCCATTAGTTTGAAATTAAAACTAAAATAAAAGCTTCTAGAAAGATTTTTCATTTTTAAAAATTCATTTTAAACCTTAGGTATCACTTTTCTTTGGAGATATATTTTTATTTTATTTCTATTTTCATGACTATTTGCTTTAATTTTAGTTTTAACTTGCAACCAAAAAATGTGATAATATTGCTTATATAGGATATGAATATAGGTGATTATACTTACCTGACAACATGAATGGATTTCAGCTACTGATTTCACTGTATAATCTTTGCTGTGCTATGTTCTCATTTAATGTTGAGATCAGCTTACACTCTGACTTAAATCAATTGTTGACTTTTCTTTTTTAATAAATAATAGTCCTTTTTAGAATGACATTTTAGAAATTAGTTTGCTTCAAAGTGATGTGGGCAGCTTAAAGGGGGATTCTAATATTTGTTAATGTTTCAGCTAAAAATCAAGTGAAGACTAAAAGTTATGAATTCAAATAGTATTCTTAATGTCTGTTTTGTTCTTTCAGGCTGAATATTGAAGTGTTTATAAATAAGGATAGTGAAAGTTGAAAATGGTCAAATTATTTTCATTTCTAGCTATGTGTAGAAATATTTTTCAAAGCCTTCTACTAGATTGCTTTAACAAATATCAATATTCTTAGGCATTTAAAGCCATGATAACAGATATTAATTGGTTTTTTTTGGAGGCAGAAAAGACAAATTTATTTCCTAAGTATTTTGGTCAGTATGGATCATCAGAATGAAGAAAAGGTGTGTGTTGTTAGATTATTCCTCTTTGCTAAGTTTATTGATTTACCATATTAATGTAAAATTAAATACCATTTTGCACTAAAACAAAATCACGTAGCAGCTTGCATAGTACAAGAATTATGTAACTTTATCCTCTTTTTTGCATAAATATTTTACTTGACATGGCAGATTTTTTTTTTTTTTTTTTTTTTCTGAAGCAGGATATCAACCCTAATTTTATAAGTGACTGTGCATCAACTTTTGGATGTTTTTGGCAAACATTTTTATTTGATGATGATGGCTCAGTGTAAAATGGTCTTAAAATGAGTTTGGGTTAGGTGGGAAAATAAAGCATTTAATCACAGTATCAAGAGAGTTAAAAATTCTATAAATTTTCATTTTGTAAAATAATTTCTGTATTATTATTTTATTGGAATGTGTTAAAAACAAAAGAATGACTGAATCTTTTTTTCATTTACGTTAAGCATTACTTCCTGGGATTGAGAATAATTTTCTCTGGCTTTGTAAAATGACCAAATAGCAGTTTGTCTTCAAACTCTCAATGCAATTAGAATATCTTTTCTTTTTCTTGCTTGCACACAGAATTTTGCTATTAACTTCTGGTACCTAAAGTTCATTTGTCTCTAGCTTGCAAACATTTACTATTAGCAAATCTAATGTCTTTGTAAGTTTAGAATGGTAACCCATTTACTAAAGGTTCTTTTCCAACTTGAGAAATTGTAGACTGAATGATGGCAAGATATACATATAACCAATTTCATTCAAACTTTTCTTTCTATTGATGCTGAAATTAAAACTTGGGGTTTTTTTTTTTCTTTTTTTCTGGAAGTTGCTTGCTATGAAATTCATTAAGATTCGCTACATTTTGGAGAGTGCTACTTTTTATTTATTTTTCTTTTCTTCTAAAGCTTTTTTTTTTTTTTTTTTTTTTTTTTCCTGTTAAGGCAATGGAATGAATGGAACTTTTTTTCTTTTTTGATTTCCTTTATTTTGCTTTTGCTCTTTCTCTCTCTCTCTCTCTCTCTTCTGCTTTTTACCAAGGATTTTCTAGCAGTTTCTTCTTGGAAGTTAGCATGAACATTTTTGCGTATCTATCCATATATACCAACCGGTGGGGGGCACCATTTCGTCAGTGTTGCATGAGCAGTTTGGATTCTTCCTTGTTCCTAATTAGATGTTTCATATTCTGTGTCAAGTTATATTTTACTCACTTTCTCTGAAAAAAATTAAGATGGATTTTCTTAATTCTTAGCCTTTTTAATTTATTGATATTTACTTAGTCTGGCACAAGGCCAGCTAGTGAGGAACTGAACATGTTTCACAGTAATGATCTGCTTAATTTATATTATTTCCATGTTTATTTTAAGGTTTTAACATCCAAAGTAAGCACTACAATTTATGTGAATAGAAAGTTTAAAAGACCTCCTGCTTTTCATGGAATTTTGCTTTCGAAGTTGATAAGCAAAAAGAGAGGGAATTTAACTGTTTTGGTTTTGTAAATGTCTATGAAGACGTGTTTTTTTTTTTCCTTTGGAATATATCCTTTAAAAACGCTCTTTCGTCTTAATAATTTATAAATGGCTGGTTGAGTTGTCCAAGATTATTGATATCCGTATATAAATATATGCTAGTTTGCTTATGTAGGGTAGAGGAGAAGGGCACTTTTATCCCAACTGTCGTATTCTGTTATTTGATGGAATTTACTTTTTCACCTCCAGTTTCACAAATGTCTAGGAATGGTCTACCATGGCAATTCAGATAATGGGAGATAACTTATGCAGGAAAATTAGATTAGGAAAAAGAAAACTCTTATGTATTGTATAGTAAGATATTGGTTTCTTGGTATTATTTTTATAAACTCGGTTTTTTTTAAAAACAGCAACAACTGTTTCCTTCTCTTCCTTCTTTGTTATCAATTATACTTGAACTAAGGCACAGATTACTTTTTTTTTTTTTTTTTTTTTTTCCACTTCCTTAAAATATGAACTTTTGAAACTCTTGAGCAAAAACTTGATGGGCATGTGCTAATAGAGTAATGAATATCGAGGAGCAGGGTTCAAATTTCAGGCTTGTCTTGCAGTCACTTTGGAAAACTATGAATCTGTCTTTTCTCTTCCCTAGCTATAGGTTAAATAATAGGGTTGAATGGGTTTTTCAGTCTTGGGTGGCAATCAATTTAAGGAAAGGTGGTGGGGGGATCCAAACCATGGAGAAAGCAATGGTAAACTACTTCCCTATCATTCGCAAGAATGCAGAACAATTCACAGGTAATAAAGGAATCTGAAGAGCCACAATCACATACTTCCTGAAGAGATGGCATAAAACAAAGGCTCCATATACATTTACAAGTATTACAAATTTGAGGGTTGTAGAGGTTTGAAGTCATTTTGATGGGTTATTTCTGTTTACGTGCACTGTGAGAAATTTAACATATTTATAGTGATTCCGCTTCCCCATTGAAATATGGGTATAAAAATCTCCTTAAAAAAGATAACATTTGAACACTAGCTTTAAATTTGATAATTAAATACAATTTATATTACTTTCACAATTGCTTGTTTACATTTCTCTTTGCAAACTATTCAATAAATGTCACTGGTAAAAGCAATTAACAATAAGATATCAATAATCTTTGTTTTCAAGTTTATTATAAAACATTGCCTTCATCTTAATGGTTTATTTCCCATCCCTATGCATTAGCTTGGAATCATTTTCTAATTAAAATATCTATATATATATATATATATATATATATATATAAAGGCCTAAATGTTTCAATTAGAAGCTTCTGAGCTGACCTACTAACACATCCAAGTCTTTAAAATACAGATCCTTTGAGATGGTTGCCTGTTTGTTTGTTTATTTTAATGTCAAGGCAAATATTCCATACTGCAATTTAATAAGTGAGAAAAAACTTTACTTTCTAAAATATGGCGTAATTGCAATAATTTCTTCTGTCTATAAAATGTTGATTCTACTCTAATTCCCACTTAATTATTTAAGTTCTAGAAATATATAGGATATGCAGGTAGCATAATGGCTATTGGTGAGGAATTAACATGCCAAGTTCAATTTCTTATTGTCTACTTTGCATGAATGCCTTTTTCGAAAAGCACCCATCTTCAAGTGATGGGTTAAATTACAGGGCAGACTAGGTTCTATAGCTTGATAGGGCAGCCAGTCTAGGAGACCAGTTCTTTAATTTAAAACCTGCTTAGAAAGGGATGTCTTGCCCTAGACACGAATGATTAATGAGCTATGGGACACATAAATGTAAAATTTGTTTAACAGAGAATAGTAGTACATTTCTTAGGCCTTGCAATAAAAATGTTAGATTTTAATGAAATTAATCCCTAATGCCAGCACAAAGAAAGTTGGTATTTATCAAAAATTTATTATAGATTTTTTTTTCATTTCTTTTTTTTTTTTATACCTCGTCTTAATCATTACTGATGACCTGTTAATGCTCACTATGTCTTAAATGGGATGGTAGGTGTTAAATCTAATACTCAAGTTTAGTACTGTAAAAAGAAGTAGTATTTGCTGATAGCTGGTTCTTTTAAGGATTGAATAATACATGTCCTGTCGTTTTTTTATTTTTAAATCTTAGACATCTTTTTGACCTCAATACCAGAAGATAGCAAGTTCTTTAGGTTGCATTTTCAAAGTTTATTTTATGAAAAAGCTTTGAACAAAATCTCATTTAATAAAAAATTTTATTTGCCATAGAAATTCTTTCAATGAATTACCACAAAATTATTTATTTTCTAATCTGCACTGTTTACTTTCTGCTCTAGACTTTGAAGGAAGTTGTGATGAAATGACAAATCTGACTAAATTATGGAAAGTAATACTAGTTAAAAATTGATACTGAAATGTTTTATATATTTTGTTTTCTTTATTTAATTGATTTCTCCCCATGTAAGACAGTAAAGTCATTAAAACACGAGGTAGTGGTAGAATTAGAAACATAAGCATTACTAATGAGTGGGAACAAAAAGAGTAATCAGGAGGACAGTAGACAGCAATTGACACTGTATTTAAATCTTTGAAGATTAAAGTTGGCTGGAAAGCATGGAACCAGAAAGGAGTTCTACAAATTAGGACTGATAATATTGCTAATTCTTTGGATTCTATCAAGGAGCTGAAGGTAAATAGCAGGAGTCCCAGACCATATGTGGCAGCAATATTCTAACTATGAACAAATGGTAGACTTATAGATTTAAAATGGATCCTATAGAGAAAAATTGTCTTACATGACAGTGAGCAGACTTTCTTAGCAGCTGACCAAGAAATGGATTCAGTAAAGTCTTTCCACTTCATGTCGGCTGAGAATGTTAGGCTGAGAAGGCACAACAAATCACTTTTCTGGAGGTTAGTATCAGCCTTGCTGATGGAAGGTAAAGAGGGCTCTCTCAAATGATTAACAAAGAGATTATTAAGACTTTAAAAAAAAAAAAAAAGTTACTCCTAAAATAATTTTATGCTTTCTGCTTCTTCTCACTGCTTACCTGTAATATCAGCAATATCTTGAAAATTGACTTTGTAAGGCACAAGGGCAATCATGGTGAAATGTAGCTAATGCTATCTTTTCCTCTATCCAATATTTTGTTCTGGCTGTTTATCACTCTTGGTAGGAGTGGATCTATAACCATGGTTAGCTGGTAGTGTTGGCTTTACCAATTATATGATGGTCTTGGTAGTACCTGTCATAATTACAGATATTTACCTAAAAACGCTTTTTACAAGAAATAAATACAGCTCGAGAAAGTCGGAAAAACCTAAATGAAGGTTTTATTTCCAAGAAAGTGAACATTCTAACAAAGTATAAAAATGTTACATGGCTTTTCCCTGACTCTGAAAAGGAAAGCTAGCAAATATCCTGAAAGTCATGCAAGAAGCCATGTTTATTGCTATTTAAAAAAAATAAATAAAAAAAAAAACATCTTCTCTTGGTGTCTACACCTAAACTATCTTCGGTATAGATGATGTCATTCATTTTGTTTTACAAAAAAGAAATTCATTCTTTTCTAATTAGAAACATGAATGATAGCAAGTGGAAAAATAAAAGAATACTTGTCTTTTGTAGGTATGTTTCCTTCTTTCCATCCTTACTATCTTATACTTCATGTCGTTTTATTAAAGCAATGTCTCGCTGAATATTAATTAGAAGTTGGGGTGACATTGGAAAGAGAAAATGCCAATCACTTAGGAATTAATGGTACAACACCTGGGCTGCTATTTGCAACAATTTAAAAAAAAAAAAAAAATTCTCTTTTCTAGTTCCAAACATTAATACCAATTTGTATTTATTAACATTTTCACTGCTGTGAATGTACTTACACGCTTTTTCAATGCTTATGTTTCCCAATTTTTTGTAGCTTAATCTGTACTGCAGAGTATCTGATAAAAAAAAAAACAAAATGGCAGCACTCCTGAAAAATCATTTTTAATGACTTTATAGTTCTTTATTTTCAATAAATAGTAATTTTTTTCCCCTTCAAAATGGGTCTGCACAACCAGGCAACAAATGCTATAAGAATGCAGTAGTGAAATTGTTAATATACATACCCAGCATTTTAGAATTGTTAATCTCTGCAAAACATTTTTAACAAGAGATAATTAGATAAGTACATGAACAAATTATTGGAATCTCGTGTTACTTAACTATAAAGTAATCTCTTCCCACCTTCACCTCCCATTTTTGTATTAATTTCCAGAATTTATTTCCCTCTGAAATAACTGTTTCATTCCATTGTATCAAAGAGGTCATAATAGAAGATTTGCTATGTAGTTATGTTCAACACTAATGATTCCTTCAATGGAATTAAAAGAAGATAAATTGTAAATTTTTAATAGCTATTATAAAAATTAAATTTTTGAAGAGAATTAAAAACAAAAACTTGAGATTACAACCAGTTTTTTATTATTTTTACAAAAAGGTCTTATGTTACAAATCTTTTCATTTTTCACATGCAAAATCTTGTATTTTCATCTTGACATGAAAAACTGGGATACTTGCATTGCCTATTAAAAAAAGAAAAAAAAAACTTAATCTTTGGTTAGCTTCAATTTCTCATTCAATTTTAAAAAAATTGTTTCATCTTATTTATTTACGCTTTTTTTTTTTTTTTTTTTTTTTTTTTAAACAATTACTGTATTATTCTAATTAAGCACCTTCCAAATTACAATTTTCCTATGTAGGATTTGGCATAATATAATCTTAATTCCTTTAAATGATTTTTCCCTCCTACTTAATATTCTCAAATTCCTTCTACATTATTATGTAATAGCCAAAGGGGTGCTTAAAAAGACCAATACAGTACTGTTCAAAATTTGTTCTGTGTACCTTTTCTAGGTGATTGGTATCAACACCATTAATTTCTTCTTTTTTTTTTTTTTTTTTTTTTTTTTTTTTTTCTGTAAATTTATTTTTCACATTCTTTGTTTTAGATTTTTACCCCCTTTCCCCCCAAAAAAAGAGAGGAAGAGAAAAAGATGTCTATGAATTTTTCTCCATACTCGTACAAAAGAAACTGTTACACTAGCTATAAATAAAGTGGTTTATTTTTGTAGGAAGACAAAGGTTCCAGTACATTAGTTAAGGACATACTACAGATACGGCAACATATCCAAACTGCTATGAACAACACAGTGAGTGTGAGAACTTCTTCACTTGGTCCTCATTGTTGTCGTCCATTTAATTTGTGCCTTGCAGCAAATTTCTGCAATGTGTTTTCTTTTTTAATTTATCCTTTTTATGGCTTTCTTTCTCTTTCCATTGTGTAAATTTTTTCTTTTACCTTTCTGAATTGGTGTCTTTTATCGTGACAAAAAACGTGTAAATATGCATTTCTACAGAACCTTTTTTTCCGTAATGATATTGAAGTGCTTGATTTCATCAAAATTAGAATAATTTTTTGTAGCTTTGGAAAATAAAGCTTAAAAGAAATTTAACCTTTTTTTTTTTCTTTAACTTGCAGTATTATGCACTATCAAAGTGGATATTCAAAATTCATTAATACATTGAGCATTAGAAGTCCATTACAAAATCTGACTTCAGCTGACAGCTTAGGCCATAAAACATTTTTACGGGTTGATTTATTACTTCAACTGAAGTCTAAACATTGTTTTCACACTAAAAGTATCACCAAATAAACTCGTTGGCACCCAAATATGAAAATATATCAGAAAATGTCAAGCAATAGATAATTTTTTGGTTTCATCATAAAAATTGCCAGCTACAAGTTAGTTTGTGGTTGGCAGTCATTGTGTTAAGCACAATTAAAAATGTATTAATCTTTGTATAAATATGATGAGATAAAAATTCAGATTTGTTTTTAAAGATAATTTAATATCACTTCAAACGATGACAAATTTGTCTCATCTTCTGACGAAAGTGTAATGTTATAATACGCATGGACACAAACTTGATGAATAAAAATAAATAGTGAAAATGCATTTGTAAATTTTGTTTCTGAAGTTCATTCTCAAGATTTAGTAAAAGTCCCACTCTGTGCTTTTCAATAAGATTAAGATTTTAATTGATTAAATCTCTTTCTAAAACTGTGTAGAATTCTTTGTAGATATGGTGGATTGGGATTGAACAAGGACATATTACAGCTGTTTTTTGTCACAAAACAATTTCTTTGAGGAATTTTTTCGCCTTTGCTTTATCTGGCAAAAAGAGAAAAAAAAAGTTTACTTCCTGTGTGCTTTAAGCACTTGACTGTCTGTTAATATATCTTGCATTCTATGCCAACATACACTCAATGCCTCCCTATAAACTTACAATTTAAAAAAAAATAATTTCTGTTCTTTATCTTGTGCAAACGTTTTTGGTCCCAAATCCAAACAAGATATGCTGAAAGTTCTACCTGCAGCCCAGGTAGGTAATTAATATACCTCATCTTGCTGTCTGCAAAACATATAAAAGTTTTATTTCAATATATAGTTTTCCCTTTTAAGACATTTTAGCTTTACTCTTGCCATTTCTATTGTTACAGTCTCAATGCCTTTTTTTTTTTTTTTTTTTTTTTTTTTTTTTGCCTCCCATTTATTTGTTTCATTTTACATTTTTTGAAAATTTTCTTTTGTACAGTAGATAGTTTGTTTGGATATTTGGTTTCAAATAATTAGAATATTTCCTTTTGCTTTTCCTTATCTTGAATAACATTGTGCATAGCTTAAGTTTCTAGCTTTAAACAGAAATGACTTTAGTCAAACCACACTTGTAGTTAGAACTACAGTGAATATTCTATTGATGTTGTGTTTTATATAATTTTGCTCATATAAGGTCACAAAACCTTTATTTTAGCATGGTTACTAAGCATGCATATTTTCTTGTTTAACAAAACCCAGTTTGCTTATTGAATTTTTATCAAATTAGATACACTGGTAAAGTCAAAAATGGCAAGCATTTAAAGATTTTTGATTTGTACTTTTGTAATATCCAAACTCTTAAAGTGATAATAGTTCTCATCAAGATAACTTTATCAAAAATCAAATTTTCCATGTAAATTCATAATTGGATGGGACTAAAGAAAAAAACATTCATGTGACTTAAATCACTCCTGAAATGGTAATAGGGTGGCACTGATTAATTGCTAATTCCTCTCCATAAGGATTCCAAAGGGGACTTGTCAGAATATTTAAATTAATTCTACCTCCAGGATAATGGGTGACTTTTTTTTTGGGTGGTTGGGGTGAAATTTTTGTGATGTCTAATTAATCGGCATGACAGTCAAAGCATTTTAGAAATTTTCTCTTGTGATTTTGAAAAAAAAAAGAAAAATCTGTCAATAGACAAGTATTTATCAAAAGTACAATGGAATCTTAAGAAGCAAAAGTCAATTTCATGGAAATCTGTTTTGCCTGTTGCCTCCTAACAAAAAAAATCCCCCTTTTGGTTGGGGTGGGACCACAAGATCATGTTGATTTTTAAAAAAAGATAAAGAATATCTTTTGATATTATCATCATTAATGTCTCTTTACTAATATACACTGTTGATAGTAATGAATTTCTTCTCTTAGGATCAATCTTACAATGCCGGTGGCCCTGATATCTTTATGCTAAACAGTACAACTTAATTACTTATTTTTGGTTTTATGAAGAAACAATTGTAAATAAAATATTAACCCCCAAAAAAGCCCCATCTGTTCATTTTGCACTTTTGACTTGACTGGTTTCAAACTTTATCCTCCATTTTGATGACTTATTTTATTGCATGTTATTTTTTTTCTTTCTTTTGCTTTGTAGACTTGTAAAGCATGTTCACTCTTTTGAGGGAAGTTGTTAACAAATCTATCATTAAAATTTATATTTTTATTTCTTACTCTTTCTTGTCTGCATTCTCATAATCCTTCTGTTTCTCTTTGTTGAGTTGCACTGTCAACCCCCAAATGTCCCTAACTTTGAATCTCTTCATTGATTATAGAATCAAAATTATGAAAAATATTTCCTCTATTTCTTAGCTGTCATGGTGAAAGGTAACTCTTCTGTTAACTATCCTCTAAAATTGCATGCATTTTTCTCTATTTGTGTGTGTTTTTAAAAAAAGAAATATATAAAAAAAATCTGTTTAGCTGCTCACATGAAATGCATTGATATTTCATGTTGCTTGATAAGCCAGCACCTTTTATTTATTTATTTGTATGTATGTATGTGTATGTATGTATGTGTATATATATATATATATATATATATACACACGCACATTGGGCTGAAAACTGAATTTTGGGACATCTCAGAATTTGGCTTAAATTGAGGCTAAGATACTAGCTGAGGTCTTGATAGAATTGTGTCAGTTAAATGTTTAACACAATCTTCCAAATTCTTTGAATATTTGGCATATAAGGCCTAAAACACTAAAATGGGCCTAGTTTATATTTTCAATAGGGTTGGAATGACACCAACTGCTTGTTCATGAAACACCTTAGATCATTTAATAATCTGAGGTTTTGGGACCCAATATCCTCAAATTTTCATATGGGGATCAAAGCACTAAAATGTACCTAATTTGGAACAAGACTTGAATAATTGTTGAGGGTTCATTGGAAGTGTATTGAGATAATTCTTATCTTGAAATTGTTCATTGCATTAACTGGATAAAAACTATAATCTGACAAATTATAAAGTGACACTACCCAGTTATCATGTAAGTAAACTTTTCGTGAAACCATTACTAAGTGGGCCAGACACAGTTTAACTTTACAGTCCATCATGGTGGGTCTATGCTCATTGTAAAGTTAGCAAAATAGTTTTGCTTTCATGCAAACTGAATTTCCTTTTTGATTAAACTCCCTAACTATATTCTTCTGATTGTATCCTCAAGACTGGCCTCTTTTTTTTTTTTTTTTTTTTTGCTTGTTTTGATTTGAATCTGAAGAGAATTTTATTGTCTTCCTTCAATACAAACTTTCAAATTAATTCCCAAGAATGATCCAAAAGTTTATGAAAAGAGGATGAAATTTTGATCCAAAATCCTTTGCATTAATTTTTGGTATTTTTGTTAGAAAATATCGAATTTTTTAAACATTGAAGTTTATTAAATGTTCAGCTGCCAGCCCACTGTGTTCCATATTTGTAATGTGTTTTAAATAAAATTTAAAAATTCACGTTGGAGTCTTTATTTGTGGATTAATTTTTTACTTGTTTTGTTTTCAGGTAACTTAATATAAAAGAACTTGACGGGACTTTATAATTACCAGTTAAATGAAGAAACAAAAAAATGATTTCCTTGCATATTTCTCTTAAATTTGAAATATTTTAATCCAATATCGTTATGATTAGTGTTTCGTTATTTTTTTTTAAAAAGTTTTCACTTTGTTTAATATAAACTTGTTAAAATCTAAATTTTTAAAGGGGTGTTATTTTGGTTTAATTTTAATAACTAACCTTTCTGCCTGCCTCAAACATTCTTCTAAAATCACAGTATTTGATAAACCTTGTTGCAATAAAACAGGACTGGAGAAAAAAAAAATCTTTCATCCTTTATAGTGACCCATTCACTTAGATTTTTCTTTGAAAGGGTCATGATAGAGGTAGGTGAAAGAAAGTTTTATGAAGGCAGTTTTGACTATCTATTGGCTAACTACAATAATTACTTTCAAAAAGTCTGTTCTGATTCATTTAGCAAATTCTTACCCCAGGGGAATTTTTTTCTTTCTTTTTTTACACTTTCCTTGCTGAGTACAAATAGTTAAATTCCTAGAACTGTCCCATTTGCAACTGATAGTCAGTTTCATATAATGTTCTTGTAACTCCCCACCCCTCTCATCAAGATTGTAGCCAATAAATTTTGTCAATGTAAACAATATAAGTCAAATCCCACTGAGCAGAATTGTAAGGATGAAAATGATTTTTGCTTATGTGTCTTCCCATCTACTGCAAGGTCAAGTGTTATAGGTGCAAATTATTGGAGCTTGGATTAAAGAGGGATAAAAGGAAAATCAATAAGCGGGAAATTTACTATTCTAACAATTAACTAAGAAACTAGAATTAATTTATCATCAGTTTTTAATTGAATTAATTTTTAATTGAATTAATTTATCAATTTTTGTGTTTACTTAAAGCTTTAAAATAACACTTTTCTTCTTCTATTTAATCAGTCAGGTAATGTGGCACTGGAAACAACTGAAAATTGCAAACAACTTCTCTGCCAGATGACTTGTATTATTTAAATAAGCAGTTTTGCTTTTGCTGCCTTTGCCTCAGTTCTTGCATTTGATTAGTTGATTTAATTTTTCTAATTTGACTTGAAGGAATGCAATTTAAAAAATCTCTCAAAAACAAAAGTGAATAACATTTAGTAGACAAAAAAAAATTTTTTTTTTTTTTTTTATTACTTGGATGTTTTTTTTAAAGAACTTTAATTCTTTGGGAAAATTAATACTTTCTACTCTAACTAGAATTAGGTAAATGTCTTAAAGCAAACCTTGCATTACTGTGCTTTATGCTTAGTCTCTCTTCAAATGCTTTGTTCAAAATATTGTATCATGTTCACATGGTATTTTTAATTTTGTGAAGTTTCCAATTGGATGCCTCTTGGATTTTTCCTTTTATTTCATTGATTTAGTTGTCAGTCTTAAATATTAATTTGTGAAAATTTTTGATTTGATTTCATTTGTTTTAAATTGTGATATTAGCAGTTGTAAATTTATGTTGACTCTCTTTAAATTTTAATCCAAAAGTCTTATCAAGCTCATGCATTTGTTTTTGCTCATTTTTATTGATTTCTTTACAAAAAAAAAAACAAACTTTTTTTTTTTTTTTTTTTTTACATGTCTGTTTTATCAAGATTTCTTTCTGAGAATGTCTGGTGTTTTTTTTTTTTTTTTTTTTTTTTCCATTCAGGTTCCAAATGGTGAGACTGGAAATGCTCTTGAGCAAAGGATTCATCGACTTGAACAAGAAAACCAAGAATTGAAACAAAGTAAATATAAAAGACTGATGCGTTTGGAACTTTTTAACTTTAGTATATATCCATGACCCACATAAGTAATAACTGTTGTAACAAGTTCGATATTCACAGAGCAAAATTTTGGCTGCTATACTAAGTAAATATAAATACACTTTATTATCTCAACTACAAATGAAATGCAAAATTAACCTGTTTCCATACAGGAAACATTCAGCATTCATTGATCAGAATTCTAGTCTACTGACATTTATAAAACCTTTTTTCTTAAAAGCAATTTTTCGGGAAATTAGATTTAAGTTCACAGACTTATATCGCTCATTCTAGCATTGATGGGAGTTTCCTTCCAAACATTTTGTTTAAGGTAGTGTGGAAAGTTAATCTTGATTATCCTTATTTTCTCTTCTAATTACATATGCCACCCATTTTTGTTGTTGTTACTCTTGGAAGTATCTGATTTTCTTGTGTATAATACGACCCCCCCCTTAAAAACCAAAATAAATTACATCCTTGTGTATAATGCAACCTTGTAGTACAGCCATCCCTATGTAAATTGCTTTTGAAAAGCTATACCATATCATCCATTAAAATCTCAATGTCATACATATATTTCACTAAAATATTTCATTTTACTTGATATTAAAGAATAAACCAGACATGTAGCCACTGCATGTTTCTTCTTTTAATTCCCATTTCAAAACTTATTTTCAGAGAAAGGTGCTAACGAGACATACCCTATAATGCATTTTGAGGTGTTAATTTATCTATCATATTTTTCTGTTTGATATGACTTTATGGTGTTAATAAACTATTAGGTTGGTGCAAAAATAATGACGTAATAATGTCGTTTTGACGTTAAAAACAACATTACGTCATTATTTTTGCACCAACCTAATATGAAAATAAAATAGGAATATTGTCAACATATCAAATACCTTTCGGAAACAATTGTTATGAGCACCTGCCTATTTTGTGTTTTATTATCCATTGTACGAAGTGTATTTGCAATTTTGCTGTTTCAAATAAGATTTTTTTAAGCTGTACTTGTATATAATACCCTTCCCACCCTTGCCTCTAATTTCTCATATTAAGCATAAGAAAATAGAGTATTCAGGTGATGTGAGTTTTGTTATTTGATAGAACTCTTTGTGATTCTGTATATGACATCAATTTATCTTTTACAGGATAAATTCATTTGAAGCCATTTTTAACCATTGAACTGATAAAATTATGTTGATAATTTGGTCTTATCTGAAAAGTGTTGGATGCCATGCATGATGTCCAAATGAGTCTCAATCTGACAAAACTAATTAAGAACATAAGTTTTCTAAGAAAATGTTTTGTTTCAGCAAAATTCCGCCAATATTATTCAAAATGTATTATCAGACAAACTGTTTCTCTTTTCCGGAGTTGTGATCATACATTTAATTAGATTCCTCAAATTTTAAGTGTCACTCTTGCCATAACAGTTGTTGAACATTATCTCATGTCTGAGTAGAGAAGCTGAGGTTGAATGTGATTGCTTGAGAATAATTGACCTTGTAGGATGCAGAGGAGAGCCGCCCTATTGAAAATATTAAAATCGATTATTGGAAACATCAGTTTGGTTATGTTTGTCATTTTTACCTAGCTGTGGAGGGGCAACAACAATTTACTGGACCATCTTTTCCTTGTTGGAAATTGTAATGAGCAATGAAATATGAAGTGTTTATAGGGCAAGGAAAATACACACACACACTAATCTTACCAAGAGTTGTTTTCCATCCAACTACAATACTATTTTCATGTGATTTTTAAAACCAATTATGTTTTTGTTTTTTACAATATTATGGGATACGGAAAATGATTTCTACAGAATTCTTACGAAAGGTTGGTCTCCATCCAACCAAATAATGGCTGTGATGGGATTGGAAGGAACTCCTCTATTATATTCCTCTATTCCTTCTGTAGAAGCAAATGATTGATTCAAACAAGTACTGTTCCTAATTAGTAATTCAACAAAAACAATCTATTCAGAATAAGTTAAAAGAAAGAGTACAATAAATTTAATCAGGATAACATTTGACTGTTTCTTTGCTAATCCTATAAAAATAGTTACAAGCTAATCTTCTGTATTTAGCAGATTTTTGGATTAACATTTGTTTTGGTTTTTACAGGATTCTCTTAATGGAAGAAATTTCAATTTCCTGTAATCTGACTTTGAAAAAAGTAAATAGAAAAAGTTCTAGAAGATGGAATTAAAGTGAAAATACAACAAAATATAAGGTTGCTTGAAAGATGGCAGAAACAAATAGCATGATGGGAATGAAACTTCAAAATTATATATAAAGAAAATGAAATTTTTATTTTTTCATCATTTTTGGCCTTCCAATATATGTGTCATTCCTTTATCTACAAAAGGAGAAAAAGCTAAAAAAAAAAAAAAAAAAAAATGAATAGTTGTTTACAATAATAAATTTACTGTTACAAAACAAGCAAAATTAAGATTTTAAACAGTAGAAAATTATAATTGTTTTGTATGTCTTTGTCCTTTGCAAACTGTTCAATGTATTTCTCTTGTGTTTCAGCTGTAGAGGAATTGAGGAAAATGATCAGTTCCCTTAACACTCAATTGAAAACCTCTAAGAATGTCAAAGAAAATGAAATTATGGAAGTCGACAATGAACCTGAAGAAAAGCAACAAGCAGATGATGATGACGATATCAATCTGTTTGATGATGATGATGTAAGCGTTTTTATTATTCAATATTTGAATTTTTGTTTAAAAATTGCAGTTCTTATCCATTGGGCCAGCATAGATCACACCGAATATTGATGGGACATTCAAGGTGCAGCTTTAGATTTCAGGAGATTACTGCATAAAAGGCTTAATATTTAAAGAAAATAATATATTTTGGATTGTACCGTTTAAACAGGAATCTCAATTCATTTGTGCAGAATTTTTTTTTTTAATCTACCACGCAGTCATGTTTGAATAGCTACATAAAGTGTTGAAGTTCTTGGCCTCAATCAAGAAGAGATTTTGAAACGTTTGGTTAGATTTTGGGAAGAAGGTCAGGCAGAGAAAGATTCCATATTCCCTCCCAATTTAAGCTGTATAAAGGCTCATGATTAAAGACTACTAGAATTTCTTTGGGAACATGTTGACATGTTTTGAAAACTTGACATGTCTTGTTTGAAGTTATTGCTAACATTTTTTGTCGAGATTTACAAATTCAACATTTCATTCAATTTTGCAAACCGATCAATGAAATTTGAATAAGATGATTTGTTTTGTAAAATACTTAGACAAAAACCCTACTACATGGTTTAATATTAGGTTGGTGCAAAAAAAATGACGTAATAATGTCGTTTTTGATGTTAAAAAATACGTCAAAAAACATTATTCCGTCATTATTTTTGCACCAACCTAATAATTTCCTTAATTTTATAGGATATAAAACAATTTTTTTTTGTATGCTGAAAAGTTCTCAGCCCAACTATTGAACAGAAAATTAAAAAAAAAAAAAAAAGGAAAAATATAAAAATGACTGTTTCATCTAAGAAATCTATACATATTGCTAATATTATGTATATATTAAGAGAATACAGAATCAAGACAAAGTTACACATGAAAATCTTTGATTGAATTGATTATGAATTTTGAATCATTTGATAGGCTTCCTCAGATCTGAATGAAAGAAATATGTGTGTTTATATATTCAATATTGTTCGTACTTTTTTTGCTAAGCAGGCATTCCTCAGTTGGGATGAAAGCATGAGGGTTTTTTTTTTTTTTTTTTTTTTTTTTTATTGTCTCCACTTTTCTGCTGTGAATTTAAGGTAAATCCTTAACCAATTCTTCAGACTAAGTTGAAAGTAAAAGATTCTTATATTTTCTCATTAATTATGGATATATCTTTGTGTTTTCTATGTCAACAATGTGTATTAATAGGACATAGAATACACACACACACACTTCTTTCATTCTGGTCTCAAGAAGGCTGTCAAACGATGATGAAATGTGTAATCAAATCAGTTTCTCACTTTGTCTAATTTATCAAATATTGTGTATGTAAAGCAAAAGGAATATTGTTTAAATTCTGGAATCCTTTCAAATTAGAGGATTTCCTTCTCAATAAATAGATTTTTCTGTTCCAGTCAGTTTTTATGCAATCTACTTTAACCATTCATGGTTAGGATTTGATTTAAAAAAAAAAAAAAAAAAAAAAAAAATCCAGTTACCCACCTAGGTGTGTTGGAACTGGGTAATTTTTATTACAAATGCTCTGTATATGTAGGGGTTCCCATTTGAAACAATACCTAGTTAGTACCAAATTCTGTTTGAGTGGGTGGATGGTTAAATATGTCTTCTTTTTCTTTGCCTGGTAAATCCATGCCACTGGAAGTTAGGAGCTCTTGACTTGCTAATATTCTTCCTGAAAAGTGTTGTTTGCCCTAATAATCTTTTAAAATCTGGAAAGTCTGCATGACCTAATTAAGGCAGTTGTCAAAGGTTTGCTAAGGGTTGCAAATTCAAGTCTCATGGGCCGCTTATGTTCTAATTTGTGTTCCTTATTGAAAACGATAAAAAAACGAACTGAGCGTTGTTAGAAAAGATAACTGAAATTAAAGTGAAAGTCATCTCCTATATCTGTACAAACCTGTATGTGTATCTGTCACCTCTAACCTAACTCCAGTTGCTGAGAATATTGACCCATTAATATCGTGAGGTGTGCATTTTCACCACTTTTTACTAAAAAGATGTTTCTCATTTATAATGGTCATTTGCTTTCAGACTTTGGAAGGAGATTTTTTTTTGGGGGGGGGGGTTAATCCCTAATTTAAATTTTGGAGTAACAATAAATTTCCAGTGACACTTTACTCTTTAATTTAAGTCTAAATGAAATTTGTAGATTTGTCAGTCATTTTTCTGTAGTCAAGGAGCTGATTTCTTGATTATGAAGGGAAACTGTGTACTGTACACAGAAGAATCTTTATGAACAGTCTGCAAAAGAATTATTCATTAATGATGCTCAAATTAACCTATTTATTATTATTATTATTATTATAGGATGATGAAGAAGCCGAAAAAATGAGAGAAGAACGATTAAAGGCATATGCTGAGAAGAAAGCAAAAAGTTTGTATATCTTGATATTTTGTCTGCTACTCAGTTTTAGTAATTGTGTATACAAGGCTGGTACCCCTCCCCCATACACACACACATGCACACATAATTATTGGATTTTAGAAAAGCTTTTAATTGCTTTTATAAATAAGATTTATTAAAGTCACTATTGTCTTTAAGAAAAATTTTTCGATGAATAATGAATTACAAAAAATGTTTTCATTTTTTAAAAATTTTAATTATAATAATTTATATTATAAATCATTTAAAATTCTGCATTACTTCAATCTGGTTAGGTGTTATAGTTCTTAAGTGAAAACAATATTTACAAATCAAAAATTGAAAAGCTCAATAAAAGTTGTTAACCCCCAATATATTTTTAATAATTTTTTTTTTAAATTGAAAAAAATTTATGTATATAAAATAATACATAACTTGCCCCTGTTTGAAAGTATGGTCGACCATACACAACATATGAAAATGAGCAATTGCTATAGTAAATTTAAATTTCTAATTTCTAAAATTAGATTACAGAATGTTCTGATAAATTTAACATTACAGAATACTTAAAAAAAAAATTATATAAAAAAGGGTGCTCACCCATCATTTGCTTAAATTATATTTTAACAGATAAAGTCTCCATAGAACAACAGTGAAGGTGTTGACAGATTTTATCATTGCTTGTTAAGTGATCGATGAGTGATAAGCACATGATCACTGCTACCATTTGTTTCAAATCAGATTAATTATGTTAAATCAGCTAATATTCCTCAATTAATTTCAAAAAACTATATTTTATATTTGGAAGATTTTTAAAACCAAGAATTAACTTTTGTTTACAAATGTGTCAAAAATGACATAATGATTTTGTGAAATCATCCAAAAAGTTGAGATTCCAATTAATATAATTTCTACTTGAAATACACCAAAGTATTTTGCTTACTGGAAATAGTAAATTTAATCATCTAGCTTTCAATTAAAGCTAAAAAAGTTCAAGAATGCTTTTTCATTTTTAAAAATTCATTTTAAACCTTAGGTATTGAAAATTCAATGAAGGGAACTTTTAATGCTTCATGCATTGTCAACTTTAGGGGACTTACTTTACTGCTTGCATTTCTTGTAAGTTTGCAAAAGACGACTTGTTGCAGAAAAGAAAGTAAAAGGAAATAAAACTCCCTCCCCTTAAATTCTCCCCCTTTAAATTGTTTCAAAGCAAAAAAAAATTCAGAAACAAAACTTCCAATCAGAACCTTGAAATGATTGATTTGTTTTTTAAAGTTTATCAACCTTTTGCAGAGAGCTAGAAAATATTTTTGGGCTGTGAGAATTTTTTTTCAGATATGACCTTGACCTTGCTGATACAAATCCTTCTAAGTAACCTATAGCTTTGTGGAATATAGATTCATACCTTTCCTAAGTATTTGTAAGTGTATATAACAAACCCGACTGGAATTGGAACTCTTTTCTCCCATTTTCAATTCCAAGCCACACATCCAATCTTACAGCACTTGGTAGTCTCAGATTCTTCATTGCTATGATGTACATCTGTAATGTCTTTTTTTTTCTCTCACTTTCTCTTAATTCTACAGAACCTGCTGTGATAGCAAAATCTTCTGTAACACTTGATATAAAACCCTGGGATGATGAAACAGACATGAAGAAAATTGAGGAATGCGTTCGGTCCATAGTAATGGATGGTTTACTTTGGGGAGCTTGTAAGTACTCTGTAGCTTTTACTTCATTTTCAACTCTCTCTCTCTCACTATCTACCTATATATGTATTTTGGAAGATACTTTTCCTTTAAACATGTTTTGTTGAATATGAGAGAAAATTTGAATTTTTTTAGTTTTTCCAAAAAAATTTTCCATTTGGTGGAAGTGCAAATTAAAATTAGAAAAAAGTGCTTTGTCCCAAGCACTTTTGGCCACTTCCCTAATATTTTTCAAGTAGGTGGGGGGTTGTTTTAGATGTTAACTTCAAGATGTAGCTCTTGTGCTGTATATATATATATATATATATATATATATATATATATATATATATATATATATTACACACACACACACAAAGGGATTTTATTAAGAATAAGTAGGCATAATGTTTAATTTATTTAATCAAACATATCTAAAAAAGAATTTGCTGCTTGGATACACACACACACACACACACACACACACACACACATATATATATATATATATATATATATATATATATATATATATTAAAGAATATCAAACACTTAAAATCTCATAGGAAATAATTTTTATTTCATGAGAGCTCTCACTCAGTTATTACCTATGGGATTTTAAGTGTTTGATATTTTTTAATTAATAATAATTTTCACTTAGAGCTCTTCCATACAGATTACCATATTGTATCATTACTATATAATAGTGAATCATGTGTGTGCATTAATTGTGAAGGTTCTGTTGAATGTGGACATTACAGAAATGAACACTAGAGAAAGAAATTTCTCCCTTAGATTCAAGTGTTCATTTGAGTTTAAAATTGATGTGAAAAGTGTTACGATTTGTGTAGTGTCCTGTGTAAAAAAAAAAAAAAAAACACTATCCGTGTTTGTACAGCGCAGTACAGAATGTTCAATGTCAGATGAAATTTGAACATTTTTGACCTGTATTTTATTTATTTATTTTTTTTACCCATCCCAGTTTCTTTGTGAAAATTTATATTAAATATGTTTAGTCAAATTCAGTGTTATCTGTGTGTGAGTGTGCCAATATACTAAAAATCTATTTATTCCTTTTTGTTTTTTTTCTTCCTATATGCGTACGGCTTATCTGTCCTGCCTGAAACCTTTCCTTGTCAGTGGGGCTTTGAATACACTGACTACATCTTCTTGAAGGCTATATGGCATTACTGCAAATAAAAAGGGGGGCTACTTCCTTGCAAACTTGAGTATAAGCCAAATGAATGTTTACATGTAGAGCTGTCATAAAATCCTACAATTTGACTAAGACATACAACTGCAAATATATTGCTCTGTTGTGCTTTCTCCTGTATTTTGCACCAGAAGAGATTTCTCCTTTCATTCTTTCATCACTCTGACTTTCTATTTTATAACTACAGTCTATCAAGGCAAATTTTTTTCATTGGACATCTTCAGGATATGACTAAACCATTGTAACATATATATTTCTTAATATTGTGGGACATCTTCCAGCTGTCTGGCCTTCAATACATTTCCTCAAATTTTGTTAGGCTAGTAAATATTAAATTTTTTATAGGCAGCCTTTGTAGAAGACGTCACTTTTCATCATGACTCTCCAGCCTTTAAAGTTGTATGAAAAAAATTGCCTTAAAATTGTTATAGCCTGTTTGAGTTTACAATGTTTTAACCTATTATGATGTCTTAAATCGTTAGAAATATGAATTTTGCAAGAAAAAAACAAACCCCAACCTGTTATAGTTTCTATTACATGTTGCTTTAATGTTGTTGTTATGAAGTTTTCCTGACTGTTCTTTGTAATTGCTTTTCTCTATCATCTTTTAGCAAAACTTGTTCCTCTTGCTTTCGGTATCAAGAAGCTGTCGATTATCTGTGTCATAGAAGATGATAAAGTTAGTCTTGATGATTTGGAAGAAAAAATTGTGGCCTTTGAAGATCATGTAAGTATTTATGCTGCACAAAAACAATGATGCATTTTGTCAGTTTGCTATCTGCATTACCTTGCTTTTTGTTTTGCAAAAATGAATTGTTTCCCTAAAATGTGAACTTGAAAGTATTTTGTCTTATTTCTCTTCTGTCAATTGCCATGACTTCCTGGGAAAGACAGTGGAGTGGTTTCCCACAGCCTTCGCTATAGTTTTAAATTTGTGTTTAACCTGCTATTTAATCCAAATCTGGTATGGGCCAGGGGAGATGGATTTATGCCTTTCCCAAGGGCAGTTGCAGTTAGAAAATCTAACGGGCATTTTGACTTTTTCTATAACCCATGTCCAATTTAGTTTTCTTTCATCTTAGATGAATTTTTCTTTTCCTTTTAAATGTGTGACATGAAAATGTTTGAAAAAAAAACCTTACCTTGGTTTATGTTTTTACTTTTCAGGTTCAGAGTATGGATATTGCTGCTTTCCAAAAAATTTGAGATTTTATTACATTTGGAATTTGGAAAAAGGTTTTGACAACTTGAATAAAAACCAAAAAAAAAATTTTAATATTTTGTGTTCTTATTTCAATAAATTCTGCTTAGATGGTGATAATAGATTAAACTTGGTTGGTTGGAGAGCATACCTTGCTAATTAAAATGAGAAATAATTGAACCATAACTTAAATTTAATAAAATTTAAGTTTTGTCTGGGGATTTAAATAACTTTGGTATTTTCAAGCAATGAAAAAAATTGCTCTAAACATTTCTAAAATATTTTTGCTATTAAGAATAAAGACTGAAAATAAATTCTGGTTTTTGTATGAAAGTGAAAAACATTTCGTAGAAAGAAATACCAAATAGCAATTATTGGACTATGAAAATATTTTTGGCTCTTGTTCATTTGAGTGCATTCAATTACGGTATTTGACAGCATTTAGGGCACAAAGTGGTCTGCATCTTACACGCAAAGTTGCAACTTTCTATACAATAATTTTATCACCATTTTTCACAATTGGATGATATAGATTTACCTAAAATTGTCACTTTTACTCAAATATTTACTGAGAAAATACAATGATTCTCTCTCTCTCTGTCTATATATATATATATATATATATATATATATATATATATATATATATATATATATGCACACACACATATCATCCACAGACTGTTTTGCTGTATCACAGTTCATCAGTCTGGCTAGACATCCGATTGCTTCAAGCCGGGACCAAAACCTGACCAATTTGGCATCAGTCAGAGATTCTACCCACAAGCTATCATCACATGGCAGAGAATAAGGGAAATTGTAACATTCTTGCTATATGAAAAATGCCAGTGGCTAAGAGAGCTCGATTCTAGTTGAAGAGCATTGCATTAACAGCAGCAGCCACTGTTTATAAAATCATCCCTTCCTCTCCAAGAGCTCAATCGAATTATATTGAGAGCATAAATTGTGTGTGTATGTGTAATATATATATATATATATATATATATATATATATATGTGAGTTGGTCAGTTTGCCAATTTATGTTTTGGTATTGGTTTCCCATTTTTTCTTTTTCCTTGCTACCACAGTTTTCGATTTGGTTTTAAATTTAGTATTTTTGCTTTCTAAGCAAGCTATTCATTTTCTTGTGTAATGCTAGCATTTCCAGTCAATATCTGATTTTGTATGAGATTGATAAATTTGCCAGTTAGGCTGTTTAACTCACAATTTCTTGCCTATTTCTGGTCCAGTCGTAAAAATATTCATATGGCTGGAAAGAAAATAAAATAATCTTTCTAAATATTTAATTTTATGTGATTTTATTCATTGAATTACATTTTTTTTTTTTTTTTTTTACAGCAAGTTAAAATTATTTATTTGAGACTAAATTTTACATGTTACTTTGTTTCACAAAATGAAAGTGACCAACCTTTATCAATATTCTTGAAATTGTACACTCAATTAGAAGACATTTTAAATTATAACCAGGAAGATGTTCATTTCTTCTCTGACCTATGGTAGCAAATTCCTTCAAAAATTATAAAAATAAGCAAAAAAAAAAAAAGAAAGCAACAAGTAGTAATAAATGTGTGGTAAAAGAACTTTAAAATTATTGAAACACTTGTCTGGAACTGAAAGGCACTTATTTTCAAGGGATTAATTATTTTATTTAGGGGTAAAGAATTCTCTCATTTATATCCACAAATGTTGATAATAATTTGTATTTTCTTTACCCTTTTGGCCTGCCATAGAAGATAAGTCTATTAAGGTATGAAAAAATGATTTAAATATCTGAACAAAGGTAAACATTCTTCAAAAAATGATTTAAAACAAAAATAAAATAAAATGTACATTATGTGTAACAGAAATCTATTTTAACACATAAATTTGGAATTGATCTTTATATTAAATGTAAAAGAAAACAGTCAAAAGATAATTTTCCTTTTTTTTATTATTGTTTTAAAATAGTTCTGCACTTTTTTTATGCCTGCTTTTTGGGCATCTGTAACTTATGGTAAACTTTTTAAAAAATTTATTTATTTTTTTTTTTTGTTTTAATTCTTTCAAAACTTGTTGAGAAAATTGTGGGCCTTAGATGTTATTCAATGTTGAGAATGTTTCATCTCATTGTCTTAAATTATGGTTAAGAAAAATCAGTTTCCCAGCATGAGTAGGTTTCAGCCTACATATTTGGTCACTGATGACAAGCCCTGCTGTGCTAAATATTGTTTCACTCTCTACAGAGGTAGCTGGAATATTTAAAAAAATCTCTTGCAAGAAGATCAAGATTCGGGTAGAGAATCCCATTTTTCTTGGGTCGATGTTTTTTTCCATAGAGATATCTATCCACCTCGTTCTTAATCCTAGATACTCTTTTATCTCTGGTATTGTTTGTTTTTTTGTTTTTTTTTGTTGTTTTTTTTTTTTTTTTTTTTCAGCCTGAACTTTCTTTCAGAGAAAACCCCAAAAGTCTTTTCTATTTTGGTTCACTACTTTGCTCATGTGGAATACATTTAATTTTAATTCCTTTTTCAGTATTACTGGACATGACTGATGAACTAATAAATTATTCATTAGTATGCTTTTTGACATGGTTTCATTCTGTCATCTGAAAATGCAATGAGTTTAAATTGAGGGTCCAAGCATCTGGTGATGGTGTATAATTCCTCACTTTCATAGTTGGGCCATCTCACTTCAATGTTGGCTATCACCTGTTCCCCAAAACGGTCTAGCTCTGACTTCATCATCAGAATTGGAATAATCATTGATGTTGAGTATCTGGATGCTGACAATTTTTGTTGCATTTTCAAAGCATATTCTGTTGCCAGCTTCCAATCTGTTTGAGTCAAAAGAAGCAAGAAAACCTGCCAGAGGTTGGTTCCTTTAGGTCAATAAGCCTTTCCATCCTATAATAGGTAAAATTCCACCTTTTCTCACACTCAGTTTTTATGTGGAGTCGAACCAATTGATGTCTGCATTTCTTTAAGCTTGTTTTTGAAAGTGCACTATGCTGAAAATAGCTGACAATCTTTCTGCATTTTGTAGACCTGGGAATGATGCTGTCTTTTACAACCAACTGCAATTTGTGTAAAAAGCATCACAATGGTTGACAGTTGTGTGGCAACAGATTTGAGGTAACCATATTGGCTGCATTGTCTGAATTTTATCACCATTCTCATTAGGAACCATTTTCTAAGTGTGCTGCAAATTTCTTTAGAAATGTTTTCAGCTGTGTGAGAATGAGGTGAATGAGGAACATTTAAACAGTCCTTAACATCAAAAGATGGTGCTAGAAAATGATTAGTCACAGATATATAGGAATCATTACCTCAGCTGGTTCAGTAGTCCATTGTCAATGAAATGGACTGTATGTCTGACAACTTGCCGAATGTCAATAATGACTGACTCCTATAACTCGGGAATCATAATGCTGCTTACATGTCATCTGGTTGGCAAGTGATAAGCAGGTTGTAGACATTTGGTGAAGGATTTAAATCCTTTATCCTCAACAAAGCTCATATTCTGAAGATTCTTACAGATCATTTCCACAAGACTGTGGTCAGCTTGTCTTTTCGTTAGATTAGTCTTATCCCACTTAATTGGTGAATTTACAAAGTTGATAATTTTTTTTTTTTTTTTTTGTTTCATTGTGTGAAGTGCAGCATTATGATCAATCTAAAAACAAAAAAAAATGTAGGTTTGACAAAATAATCATTTTTATTATTTCTTTTGATAAAGCACTCCTGATTTTTCAGCTTTTTTTTCAAGGAATGCTCCCTTCAAATTAGCAGCAGGAGCCAGCCTCATATCCTCTGTTGGTCTTTTTTTCTGAAAATAAACTTGTTTTTCCTCTGAATTCTTAAATAATTTTTTTTTTTTACTATAAAATTATTTTGGTCTTTTTATATATATATATATATATATATATATATATATATATATATATATATATATATATTTTTTTTTTTGATAAGTATGAATTAGTTTTCAAATTTTATTATTGAAAAAAAAAGTTAATTCATTGTTAAGACGGTTCATTGAGACGTATAGAAAAATGTTGAAAGTAATTTATTGTAAAAGAAGAGTATTTCAGAATTCAGATGAAAAACAAGATTTTTTTTTTTTTTTTTTTTTTTTTTCAAGAAAAAAAAAACATGTCAAAAGAGTGTACAAATCTGATTCCTGTTACTAATTTCAAGGGAGCATTCCTTTAACAAAAAAGTGAAAAGCTCAATTTTAAAAGTGCCTGTCTTGAAGATAACCAAAATAATTACTTTAGAACTATTGCTACACTAGTTATCTTCATTTTTATGACCCTAATATTGCCTAGAGTTGTTTCGCGATGGGCCCTGATCTATATTTGTACTAATTATTTACTAATTAATTCATCATTCATTTAGAACGAGAACATTATTAGTGCCAAAAATGCTTTACCTGTAATGATGTAAATCTATTTGTACTGTTGAACATTAGCATTGCTATCAACTTTTTGATTTGTCATATCTGGTGGTATCTTTTCAAATTACTTCACAGATTACACGTGTTTCCTTGACAAGCTACTATGTTGTGTTTGTAAACATGACATTTGCAAGAAGTTTTGTCTTGTCGTGTAAAATAAATGCCCCATTTACTTTTCAAGTGTTGTTTTTTGAAATGTCTGTCATTCTGGAAGTCTGTGCATAAGGGGTCAATATTTGGTTTTTAAGCAAGAGTAATAAAAATTTATAGACATGCATTTAAAGACCACTGGAATTAAAAAAAAAAATCAAAAACTGCGACTTGAGGTGGGTAATAAAGTAGGGATTATTCACCTAAAATTAGGTTTTAGGCTTTAAAGGTAATTTAGTCATAGAATTCATGACTTAGATTTCAACTATAAATCAGTATATATTTATTAACAAATTGGTAAAATAGGAAAGAAATCATCGCATAAATTATCTATATTGTCTTTGGACAACACATTTTTTTGAGAGAGAGAAAATAGTATCATGAAGTTTTTTTTTTTTTTTCTGTTTGAAAACATTCTATGATTTCCAAGTATCATCCCTGTCGTATTTCCGTTTTTTCTTCATTTCTTTTGTAAACAGATTTCACATTTATTTCCTAAAACTAGTCAATTAAATGTTCTTATATTTTTGTTCAATCTTTTTCTCTTACAATGGTCTAAATGTTGATAAAATTTAATTTAATATATATATATAAAAAATGTCACACACACACATATATATATATATATATATATATATATAAGGAGCATCCCAACTAGCATATAAACTACATCATCAAACTTATAAAGAAACACAAAATGAGAAAACAGCTGAAATCTGAAGAGTTGTTTGAATATATATATATATATATATATATATAAAATGTCAATGTGTCACTTTTTTTCAATTAAAGGGACACAACTTTAACTTTTGAATATCTCTTCTTCAAATGAGACTTGCTCATCCAGGATTGGAATTAAATCCTCAGATTGCAAATTTAGCTCTGAAATTGAAAACCAAGTGATATACTTGGACTCAGATCTTGGCAAACAGAAATTTTGAGAGAAACAGGATGCAACATAGAAGAACTGTGGTAATGTGTTCCAAACAATGAGCCTCTGTTGAACCAGGACCAACAGCATGTGTAGCAAGAGACATGACATCTTTCTATACGTGATTGACGAGGCAGACTTTTTCCCACAGTAGGTTGCCGTTTCTTTCTGTGATAGCCCAAAGCCCAATTGCCATCCAAGGCTATAGAACCTGGTTTGTTCTATTTACCCATAGCTGGAGGGAGAAGTGGATTCATAACTTTCCCAAGGGTATTAGCACGTAAGTGAATGTAATGGATTCAACTCGAATTTGAACTTGACTGATTCCTCAATCCGAGCCACTATCAACTGCATTTCAGGTGCATTTACAAAAAAAATTCACAACTATTAATTACATTAATTATTTTGTCTTAGCAATTCACCATTGAAGATGTTGGATGAGATTGAAGGAATTAATAAAAAAAACTAATAAAAGAAACTAATAAAAAAAAAAATTATTTTTTTTAATCCTTTCTAGCATGTTCAAAATTTTTGTTCTAATAATTGTTGGATTTTAATGGAATTTTCAGGGCTTTTCAAAATGTTACCCCTACTTAATTTTATTAAATTTAGAGTAATTAAAATTTCAGCCTCTTCATATTTATATTAGTTAAAAGTAGGACTCCTTGGAGAATTTAAATCTTGAATATTTTTTACGAAGCAGAATCATCATTTACCAAAAATCTGCTCTGAATCATAAAATAAAACTGACATTATTTAATTAGAAAAGTTCACTATTGTCTTTAGAAAAGAAATCTTTTTTATTAGAAAAATTTAAGTTTTAAATCTTAAAATTCCATATTAATTTCAGCATTTTATATATTATATTAAGTGAAAACTATATTTACTAATAAATAGCAAAGCTTAATACAAAGCATTAAACACCAATATTTTTTAAAAGAATTTTGATATTTTTTTTTTTTTTTTTTTTTTTTTTTTTTTTTTTTTTTAAAATTTGCTGATTTTTGTAAGTACCAACAACCATAAATGGCATTATCAGAATATAAAAGCATTAATTTACATCCAAAATTTATAAAATTCAGTAAAACATCACATTATGGAGAATATTTTCAGAAATTTTTATACATTATTGAGTATTTATGAATATTTAAAAATTATATAAAGAAAAATATAGGTGTTCACGTCATTTTCTTCAATTATTCTTTGCAGATAGTGTCTGTAGAACAACAGATATATTAACACAGCTAAAGTTAGGTTAAAATTTTCAGTGATATTTTAAACTTAAATATGTTTCAAATCAGATTAATTATACTTTAAATCAGCTAATATTCTTCAAATGTTTCAGAAAAGTATATTTTATTTTTGGAAGAGAATTACATTGTAATGAAAGATGACTAAAAAAAGGGTGATAATCAGCTATTTTAGGGGGAAAAATATTCTTTTCAGTCAATTTAAATTAGTTTTGAAATAGAGCAAAGTATTTTGCTTATTGGAAATATTGAATCTATTAGCTTGAAATTAAAACTAAAAGCTTAAAGAAAGACTTCATTTTTAAAAAAAAAAATCATTTTAAACTTTAGGTATTGTATTTTTTTGTAGGGGTCCTTTTATATATATATATATATATATATATATATATATATATAGTGGATAGAAGAGAGACTTGACAGGTTATTTTCTGTTTATTGTTATTCTAATTATATTTATACTACATGATATGTTGAGCCATAATCACATTTTTATTTCTGTATTAGGTGTAGATATAAGTTTCACAGTTAAACACATTTTTTGTTCCTTTTGTTTGTTTATTGTTTATATTACTTCAAATCGTATTTTAGGGGATCCCCATGTTTAAACAGACACCCTGCTTTTTAAACAGTGCACAGTGTATGTACTGGTCTGCACACTCAAGAAAACTTTATAAAAACTGTGCTTTCCTGCAGGGTCTTCAATTTGTTTGCTTCCTCCTTTGTAAGAGAAATCAGTTTTATCTGGTGTCGTTTAGCCTGCTCATTTACATATGTCTCATTCACATAATGATTACTGCGACAACAGGTTCAAGTTTTGGGGCCATGGAATCATTATCATTAATTCAGTGTGCATCAGTAGTCGTGATATCACAGTGTTATTGCAGTTGTCCTGTTACCACAGTACAGCACCTTTGTTGATTTGTTTCCCCTTGTCCACCCCAACTTTAAATTTAGGTATGTGTTTGGTCAGTTACCTTTTCAACTACTTGAGTCCTTAGAAAGTCATGGAAACTGAAGAATGAAGAACTATCTGCAGGCACACGGTTCACACTTTTTCTATCCACCACATTATATCCTAAATGATAACATTGTTTGTATGCAATGTAATCTCTGAATATTATTATCACAATATGAACATTTGTTTTTTAATCACTTTGCATTTCCTTTGTTAGCTATACTTCATCAGGTGAAACCCTTTTAAACCACATGGTAACTACCCTCACACTTTGCCATATCTTAATGCTATCTTTCTTCTTTTCAGTAGACTAAATTAAAACATAATTCCTGTCAGCAAACTATTTACTGCCTCCTTTTCTCATTTGGACCATAGGTCTCTGTTATGTTCAGCCTTCTTCCTCTTTTTCCGCCTATTTATCTCTTATATCACTTTGTTATATTGTCGTAAATTTTTTTATTTTTTTTTTTTGTAGTTTCAACTTTTTTGTATTTCACAAATTCATCTTTGTCTTCAGAGTTTAATTTTGCCATAAAGCATTTAACTGATTGTTCGAGGTATGCAACTGTATATGACGGATTCATATCGAAAGACTATAATCATTTTCTGTTGGATTGTATGATTACCAGGTGTAAGCAGATGTTCCAACATTGAAGCCTATTCTGCTGTAGTATAGAGTAAAAACACAGAAAAATGAATTCAATATTAAACATGACAAAAAAAAAGTCTATTTTATTTTAGATTTTAAAAAAATGAATTTTGTAACATGTCCAGATGTTCACCACCATAAGACTTATTTACTATTAGTAATTAGCAAGAAAGTAATATCAGTTTTTTTTTTTGTTTGAATTATTAAAGAAAATGCTTAATTCGACGTTTTTTATTTTTTTTTTCCATGAATCGTTAATCCTTTTATCGGTCATAGTCGGGTTTGTTTCGTTCATTTCCGTGATTTTGTTTTTCCTCATTAATTCATCATATTGTCAGTTATCCATTTTCGGAGCGTAAAGACATCAGTGTACAATTGCGAAGATGATCGATGGCCATAACATGAAACCCGACTGACTATTCCATATACTGACCAATATCCTTGCATATTTCGACATACGAGAGGACCACCTTCGTCACCCTAAAATCAATCAGAAAAGTAATAAACGTTAATCAAATTCAATGCAACGCTTTAACATTCAGACAAACTTTATGGAACAAAGTTGATGTTTTTAATTTTCAAAAAGCCCCAACACCAAGCATTTTATTTTTATGGAAAGGCAAAAAAAAAACAAAACAAAAAAACCCAAAAAACATTAATTTTCGCAAATATACAATACTTTTAATGTGACACTTGGATCTCGGGGGTTGATTAAACAAGAAGTAAGATCAAAGTGTCTACTAACTGAATGAATAATTTTTAAAATTCGCAGGAGGATGGACTGAAAAGTTAAAATTAAAAACGAAATGCGTTGAAAAATCATGTTTCAAAGTAGTGAACTACAGAGTGTCGGCCCTTGGAGAGAGCTGAGGTTAGACGCCGAGGAATTGGGAGAAGGAAGAAAGAGATTAGCACCGCGGTATGGGGCAATGGTGTGAGATGAGATGTGCGGGGAGTTGGAATTAAGGAACGGCTTGGTTACCCTGACTACACTCACAAGGAGCTAGACAACCCCAAATTTCGAAAATCACTCGAGTAAACTTAGGAAAAGATTGACGCTAATGGAAAAAGTTAACCAAACCCAGATCCTGGTCAACCCCACCCCTGACAGACGCAGGACACCATATAAGCTGGAGGTTTGGACAACTTTGAGAGTTCTCACACTACTGTTACTTGAACCCACATCGTTAGCGGAGACCACCTGATCAAGAACTTGTGCCGGCCCTGAAGACCAGAAATTAGAAATAAAAATTAATAGTGGCAAGCTGAAAACTCAAACAGGGGATCCCAGTGTCATTTGTTTATAACAGTAGTGGGAAGTGTTAAAACCGTTTTATACAACAAATCACATATAAACCAAATCGTTGTTATATTTTAGCCCGAGTTAATTCTTTATTACAAAGAATCCTTTTTTTGTGTAGCTCGACCTGTATTATATATTATTCAGTTTGCTTCATCAACGATCTTCTCATCCTCTGAGATAAAAAAAAAACACAACGTGGCAGAGGAGTGAATGGTGAACAGACAAACGCCAGCTAAGTTGTGTAGAACCGTACACATCACAACGATACCAGCGACAAATCAGCAACGTTTTAACGAGTGAGAAGTCAGATTGACGGTAACCATAGTTATCGGAAAGAACCTAACGTGGAGGTGTGAGTTACATAATTGGTTGCCAATGACTAGGATCGACTTAGGTCTACAATAAGTCTAATTCGCATTTCATAAAAAGGTTGTTATGGACGTAATATTGGCTGAAGTAAGAAGACAACTGAGACATGCTTCTGATTCATCGGCGCTGACCTCTTTTCCTATTAAATGACTTAATGGAGAGGAATAAACTGATTAATCTGAAGATTTCGAAAATGGATGTTTTTTTATTGATTATCAGATAGAATCAAATCAAGCATCTTTTATAACAAGTGTGAATCGCTTACGGTTATAGGACGGGGGAGCCTGGGATGCTGTGTGATGAGATGGGACGATGAGGCTTGGTAAAATGGTTTTAGAATAGACAATTGGGAGGAAAAAGCAATAGAACGCTTGTGTTTAATGAGTATTGAAATTAAATGTGGAAAAGCAATTAAGACAGCTAACTCATTCCGAGAAATGAGATGAAGAATTACAATGAATAACTAAATAGGAGAAATCAAACGATGTGTATTTAGCCACATCCACCTTCTACTCCCCACAACTACCACGGTAGCGGAATGTCATACAAAATCAAGTTTAAAGTGAGAACCTCCAGGCAAAGCCGTTCAAGAAATTGTTCACTTTCATTGGCATTTTCCATTTGGGACGCTATAAGTATCAAAGATTAACTTTGATCCATGTCTTTTTCGAGCATTAGGATTGTGCTTCATAGACTTCGATTAATATAGGTTAGATGCATTTGTTAAATTAATGTAGAAGTCTTTCCCTAGTTGGAAAGAGAACTTTAAAAAATCAATTTATTCCTGAAATAATGCGTCCTATTCTATTGGCGAATTTTGATAGTATGACAATAGATAATTTTTCATCTAAAATCTCACATTTTTATAAAGATAGAAATCTGGCAAAACGGTCTCTGATATGAAACTGGATGTGAACATAACCGATGGGCAATGCGTTTCAGCAATGGCGATAGAGATGTGTGTGACAAGTCATATTTACGAGTGCTGTATGCAAGCTGTCTTCATCGCTGGAAAAAATGCATAAGCAATAAGCCAGTTGTGGGGAGACATGTCAAAAGTAGTGTTCTGTAGCTGAAAATTTGATGATGTACTAGTATCTGTTGTTGCTTCTGTGGAAATACATTGGGTGTATTACTTTTGGAGATTTCATTGCATTATGTTAATCTTGGCCAATAAAGTATCGGTGTTATATAGCCAAACATGTTTGTGTTACATGTGACTTGATTAATTTTAATCTGTTTTTGTAAGGTGTAAATTACTTAGAAAGTTTTCTTCCAACCATCTACTATCGATATAGGCATCACCTATCAGTACCAACGTGAGTATAGGGATGGGAGTAAACAAGTTACTCAGAGAATGGAAGATAATTTGAACCTGCAGTCTGAAACTACCATTCCAAATATTTTTCTACTTTTGTTTTCGTCTTTAGAAACCTACTAGCATGGCCCGGCGTTGCCCGTGCTTGATTCAAAAATCGTACGACTCATACAGCAATTGCTACCACTTGACTTAAAATATTTTTGCCCTTACTTGCCTTTAAAGGAGTGCCCTTTGCCGTGCTGATGTTGCTACATGCCTTACTTTTGCCTATCTCACACTGCGAATTTTTTCTAAGCTCTAAACATTAAATCTGTTACGAAAAAAGAATTAACAAAATGAACGCAAAACGATCAGCTTTAAAAAAGGACTCGTAACTGAAAAAACGGAATGAAAAAAGAATGTTAACAACAAATACTTTTTCACACCCAACCCAGTTCTGCGGAATCAGAATCAACGTTGAGTTTAAGCAAGTGAATGAGCCAATTAGAGTAAAGTGCCATGCAGATTTAAATTTTTCACACTTGTGACGAATGCAGCTATCGATTTTTTTTTGCATGCTAGCATGCTAGTTAGCATTCGTGTCAGTCAATTGTTGGCTCTCACGCTGGCCGATAGAATCTTCCTGCCTATTGGTGGCAGCCAGCTATAGGCTCTCACTCTGGCCAGTAGGAAATGGCCGCAAATTACATGAAAACTGCCGTAGAAGCATGAAAAAATCGATTATTTCCACTATCAATGGGAGTTGGGAAATGCAAAGTCGGTCTTGGCCTTCCCGCTAACTTGGAGCATGTTCATATATATATTTTGGTGCAAATCCGTCGAAAATTGCGGCCGTGCAAACGCTTCAAAGATCAATCCACAAAATGACCGATTCCTTAAACATGGGGTAAATGGTCAATAAATGCAATCATTAAACGATGAATTACTCACATAACACCCTGGTTGGTTTGGTTGTTTGTTATTAGCACACATTCCCGTAGCATCTATTTCAGGGAATTGATGCAGGCAAGACTCTCTGGGTAAGATGCTAACTTTTGTTTCCATCAGTTCATTTTGCCGGTTTCCTGAAAGAAAAATGAAAGACAAGATAAAAACATAACCGCTTATTATTTTGAATCCCATGTTACATCCACCATTAACAATTTGAAACAAGTGTAACATCCATCCATCACAGTAATAGTGTAACATCCATCACGTACTGCAACATCCGTCATTAATAGTAACATAGATCACTAACAGCAATAATGTAACATTTTTCAGTTTAATATATTCCTAATAATAATAATATAACATGCATCACAGTGACATGCATCACTAATAGCAACAATGAAAAATCCAACATAATAACGCTGATAATAAAGCATACATTGTCTATGACTTACAATAATACGCGTCCCGTGCAGTAATATATACTAATAATGCAATACTCATTACTTCCAGTAATATGCATAATTAATAGTAATAATATAACGTCTGTCACTTACAGTAAAACGTCTTACTAATAATTATAATATGACAATAACATGTCACTAAAAGTAACACTCATCACTTATAGTAACATGTGTCATTAATGATTAAAGATATATCACTAACGGTTTAACATCCCTATCTAATCACTCACTCAGAATTGCTCAAATGAGGAAAAGATAGAATTGAAGTCACCAAAGAGAAGACAGAGTACTAACAAATAAGAAAGAATAATAAATGCATTCATTTTTCGCACGGATCTCTTCATCTAAAAAATTAAACTGTTTTAGCTGGTGAGTTCTTCAGTCATTACTAAGTATATGTTGCATTTGACGATGCTTAAGTATTGCATCTCGCAGAAACTCTATAAATCTTGCCATCTGAATTGCAATTTGCAAATCAGATGGTAGAAACCTCGTGTTAACATTATAGATTAAGGATGAAAAATATAAGGAAAAATCACTGAAGCTATTCTTTCAAATAGTGGCTGGAATTCAAATCATTTCCGATATTACCAAAAATAGTTATTTTTCCAAATTACATTACCTATTAATTACCTACAGTAGTCACAATTTTAAACACAGAGAAAAATGGATTCAATGAAGCATGACGAATAATCAGGTAATAGCCAATACACGGTTTCAAAAACACCCAAGAAGTTGATAGAAATGGTAAAGCCCAGAAAGTGAAACAAAAAATCAAATAACCATCAATAAGAGATTCATGAGTTTAGTTTTTCATTGTAAAACATACCCAAATAATGATTACGAAAGCGACCACCTTCCACTGATATAGAGTAAAACTACGCAAGCAGCCCAAGGCAGCACCTAAATTGCATTACGACAAATTCCTGAATAACTAGACCTTGATGGAGCTATATACGGACAGTGTTAACAGATACAAGAAACTAAATGAGAATGGAAATTCAAAGTGAAACACATTAAGAGAAGCATTAATAATACCAGCAAATGAAATTATCTTTAAGAAAACTAGACAAAGAAAGAATGAATGGATGAAATTTTCGAAATGATGAAGAGTAGACAACATACAATACCAAGATATGGCACAGAATATAGGAAATGAAAAAACAAATGCATACATGTGAAAGGAGAACGATTCAACTAAGATGTGTTGAAATAGAAAGAATGAGCATCACAAATGTGATAGATATGCATAAAAGAATAGGATAAATAGCAGGACAACATCTACTCGTCATCAGGATGTATAAAATAAAAAAAAACTGACAGTAGAAAAAGAAAAAATATTTCAAAGATACAACAAATCTATCGGAGACCACTTCCACGACAAAAGATCAAAACCTGCAACAAACAAAAAATATAAAAGGACCATAAATATTAAAGTTTGAAGTGAAATCAGTTCTAGCCAAACTGAACATGAACATGGCAGCAGGATCAGATGGAATTCCAATAGAGATGCTGGAAGCTTTAGATGGCTGACAAAATTGCACACATTTTAAATGACATGTATGACAGTGGTGATATACTGGAAGATTCAAGTAGATTCATTTTCATAATACTTCATCGGCAAATAAGCCTAATGAGCTATATGACAAGACTAATAATCCGAATCATGAAGAATAGAGAGCATAGCAGAATTCGACCGGAAATAGGACAAGAACAGTGCGGTTTTGTTAAGTACATTGAAACATGGAATGCGATATATATATATATATATATATATATATATATATATTACGAAATGGACAAAGTCCGACAATTTATTTATTAAAGACATTTTATGTTTAACGTTATAGATACAAGTATTTAGTCGGACAAGGACAAGGTCGAATTTACTGCTTATAAACTCAATAATAAATAAATTGTCGGACTTTGTCCATTTCGCAATATATGACGTCATTTGTTTACATTTGATACGCCATGAGCAGTTATGAATATTCGAGATTCATGGAAGATTGAGTTTATAAGCAGTAAATTCGACATTGTCTACCGAACGCTTCTTTGTAGCCTAACGGTAAGGCACGTCAGCGTAAATGACGGTTCCGTATAGGATGCAGGTTCGAATCCTGTCAAAGAACGAATATTTTCTATGAAAATTTCTCGGACATTCAGGCCGGTAAATGTTATTTAATACTGTTTATTATAAACAGAGCATTTACTTAAATACTTGTATCTATAACGTTAAACATAAAAATGTCTTTAATATATATATATATATACACAGTGTAACCCGTATATAAGAGAGTTGTCGGGACCGGAGAAAAAGTTTCTTATATCCGGGTTTGGTCTATTTTGTTTAGGTAAGTATGGGAATAATTTGGGACCAGAGAAAATCTCTCTTATGCCCGGGTTACACTGTGTGTGTGTGTGTGTGTGTGTGTGTGTGTGTGTGTGTGTGTATATATATATATATATATATATATATATATATATATATATATATATATATATATATATACTCAGAATGATATCGGAAAGAGCAATACAACTGAAAAAGGAATTATACCTATGTTTTATGCAAAAGTATTTGATAAAGTATCATACGAAGAACTGTTTATTGCTAGGTAAGCGTGATTTATTCGGGAAGGATAGAACAATTGTTCTATGCAGTACATGTGTTATCAGACTTAAAGATATTGCTACTTAAAAGTAGTATTGTAGTAGTAGTAATACTGTTAAAATTATTAGGATAATTTTTAATATTTTGTAAAATATAAAAACAGAAATTTATCACATATAAACATACATGTATTTAGCTGTAATCTCTGCGCTTTTGATACCACGTGACTCTTTAAGGTTAAGGAATCTACACGCGTTTCTTTAAGGCAACACAGTAAATATTTCCTCCTTACTCAGTTTGAAATTCTCTTCTAAGAAACCATGTGTCCCTTTATCATTTCTTTGATGTTCTGAATTGTTGTTATTTCTGTTTGAAAACTATTTTCCTTGTTTGTGTATTTTATTTATCCATTTCACTTTTGAGAGATATATTTGTTTTTTTTTAGTTTTCCTGGCGTTTGTCGTTTTTTGACGTATTTTTTAACGTCAAGAAACGACATTATTACGTCATCATTTTTGCACCAACCTAATATATTTGGTACGCCAATTTATTTACCGAATGAATTAAATAACAGACAATTTATTTACCGAATGAATTAGATAACAGATAAGTAGATAACAGAATGATAATTATCACTCCGTATTTGGAGTGATAATTCACTCCAAAATACGGCGCTTTGTAACCCTGAAATTCGCCCAAAAGAGAAAAAATATAATTATAAAGTATGTGTCAAAACAAAAGTCACGACAGTTCAAAATAAAAATAAGAGCAAAAGCAATTTTTTAAAAACAATAAATTCTGGGAGAAAGAAGATAAATTAGCGAAGATGACTTCCCCAAAAGAGACTTCTGCTGCTGTTAAAAATTATCAATCAGTCTATGAGAAGGATCAAAGAACACCTTAAGTGACCATCTATTATTGAACGACCTGTACAAACGCTTGTAGGCCTTGTAGAGAGTATCTTGAGAACTTCATATTTGGACATTCTCATTGAATTAAGGAAGCTAGATGGCGAATTTGAACTTGGACCACCGATGTTTTTTTCCGTGTCGATAACCATCAGGCTATTCGTACATCTCAACAAAAATCCATAGTAATATTTCATTAAACCAATAACCCATAATTTATTGCACCTCGCACTTCGAGGTCAGTTTACTATTATATGATGGCTGTCATTTTTATTGTAACATCAGATATACAAGCGCTCAATATTAAGGCTGTTCCAGCTGTTAACAACACAAAATATTGTATATCTCACGTTGATTTGTACTTATAGCTTTACAATAATTTTAATTTAATTTATGCTTTGTTGGTATTTAATTTTGGGGCATCTTTTGTAATGGTTGGAGTGCAGCTGATACTGAAGGACTAATGAGTGAACAATAATAGGATTTTTTTATTCCGTAGTGCCAAATTCCTCTCCATGATGGCTGGTCACATCCAAATATTTCAACAATGAACGGTCAAATCTCAAATTTCTTGACAGTAGAATTCAGTTTATTCATATTTTGATATTAGAAGACCGGATTCACCAATTACCACCGACATCAACATCATGAAGTAGCATCATAAGACTCGAAGTTTTTATTAAAGTGACTAAAATTGAGAGAGAGAGAGAGAGAGAGAGAGAGAGAGAGAGAGAGAGAGAGAGAGGGGAGAGGGAGAGAGAGATTGTTTGACTGATTGATTAAATTGAACCATATATACTTACTCGTTTCATTCTGTCCCCAACCTGTTGTATAGCAAATCATGTAAGGTTCCCAAGGTTCAGAAGGAAGACATGCGGGTCGAATATAATCTGTCATCTGTACCGGCGTCATCAATTCCAGCAGTGCAATATCATTTCTGTTATTAAAGCTTGAGTACTTTTGATGCACTTTGAGTTTCTTAACACGTATTTTTCGAAGTGAAGTAAGAACTGTTGATCCCAGGCCGATCTCATAATATTGAGCTAACTTACTGAAATTTAAAATGCATAAAGAAAAATATGTATTTGTATCACATTATATTCGTTGTCTATCTCAATCTGTTCATATCAGTCCATGTATCTCAATCGGTTAATATCTATCTATCTATCTATCTATCTATCTATCTATCTATCTATCTATCTATCTATCTATCTATCTATCTGTGTAACAGATCACTGGCCGTGTTCAAATGTTTAATTTCATGAAATCGCTGGATGGTGATCTGGATGGACTGTTAATTGTATAATAATTATTAAAATTCTCAGAAGAGTAGTCTGAATCGCAGAGAAAAAAATCTAAAATGAAACGAATTAAAATTATATTTTAAACAATAAAATGAATTTAAATACGGTTCCAAATAGAATCAAACCCAGAATTACCCAGCCAAGATTCAGTAAAATTGTGGAAAACTAAGGTACCCCACCCTATTCATTTCCCGCCATTAAGAAGGCATGATTAATGTGTTGTCCAGATATTTTGGTCTCGAGAAATTAAATTAGGGTTTTTTTCTTTACATTCATACTATTCATCCAAAAAGCGTATATTCTTACAGAAAAGAGTAGCCTAAATTATCTTAAACAAAAGAGGGCCATCCGGGTTATGCCTAAATCCCAAACTTATATTGATACTGTCCGACCTAAACAAAAACATCCTTACAGAAAGAGAGGACAGAAAATTTGGTAATCTTGGACCTTCGTACCCGTAAAAAACGCAATGTTAAAAGGATGGTTTTCCTTTGACACCGCTATTATTTTAAGTAGCTTCACTCCTCGGCAATGTTTATTATTTTAAAAAGCGATGATAGAATTGTAATAAAACCTAAACATGTGAAAGTGAATTTATACATTTTCTTTGTTCTTGAGAATTGACCACAAAAATAATAAACAATATTATTTATTAGATTCTTTATTTACTTATTTATTTATTCATTAATTTGGTTATTAGAATGGGTAGTAAAATATTAGGTTGGTGCAAAAATAATGACGTAATAATATCGGTTTTTGATGTATTTTTTAACGTCGAAAAACGACATTATTACGTCATTATTTTTGCACCAACCTAATATCTGCTAATTCGATTCGAACTTTATAGTAAGTTAAATAAGAATTTTCTCATAGTTAACATTTTAACAATTTAGTAAATGCTTATAAATTCACGAATAAAATTGTTTTTATATTTGTTTCCTTATGAATTGGGAAATGATAGCATTGCATTAATTTTAATACAATTGTATTAGTTTTTAGAATGTTGTAAATATAAAATTATTCTTATAAATAAACAATCTAATAGTGTTTAATATTCTCATCTGTTACTATTAATTTATTAAATTGGACTCTCGTTTTGCATTTGCTAGTTGATAAAAACTTTCTGTTATCGAGAATTCTTGACATTTTGCAATGAAGATCGATTTAAGGGACGAAAAAGAAAGGATAAAAATAGTCATGATTGCTTAACTGCCAGCTACGCGTGTGAACATACAACGCTACCCTAACCAGATCTTTCCACCGACCGACCTCTGGTTACTCCATGTTGCATTATGATTCGTGATCTCGTCGGTGTTCACATAAAAGTGGGAAAGGTTCATCTGCATGCTCATAAGGTAACAAGAATTAAAGACAAACGCTATGTCGAGAAATAACATTTTATGCAGATGTTTTATCGAGGACTTCGCTTTCTTGCTTGGGTAGGTAGTGGACAACTTTTAAGTCGATCTCATTGATCAACTCTTCCACCCTACAAGCTCCTCGCCTGTCTACAAATCCAGATGTTTTTCTCACACCAAGAGTAGACCAGAACAAGCTCCGATCCCAAACGTAATTGTTAATATAGATCAGCATCTGGATACACCCTATTTCTGATTTTGTTGTCACATAGTGTCCAAAAGGCCAAATCCACCTTTTTACTCCCTGTTTTCAGAGTGGATGCCACTTAGAAGACCAGACTTCACAAAACAAAAACACTTGAGCTCAAGATAAAATATCACCTTTCTCCTTTATGTGGGGGTCCATAGTGTCACACATGTAGCAATCTTTTCATTAATATGGTTTTCCAATTATTTATTGGTTAAATCATGTGGAAAATATAACACTATCTAGAACATTTCAAACAGTTACAAAAACATGAACAAGAGTTTGTATTAACAATAACTTACCTATTTGTCTAAAATCTGCAAAACCTAGGGCACATTATACGGTTTACCTAAAACACCCACATTATAAGGTTTACCTAAAACACCCACATTATAAGGTTTACCTAAAACACCCACATTATACGGTTTACCTAAAACACACAAATCCAATATACTCATTAAACCCATTGTGCAAAGGATCAACATTGCACCCGCAAAGCAATAAAGCAATTGAAAAAATCCTGATACCTATCTAACAACAGAGAGATAGAGAAAATGTGAATTTTTTTTTCTGTTGATATATGTTTTTTAATCAGATATATTGATTTAGTAGTTTATGTAATTGGCAAGCATTTTATTAAGGTTTTATTAACCAAGTGAATTGTCATCATATTAATAAAACATGTATACAAACAGTCAAAACAATTAAGTATGATGGTCACCTGGACGAGTGATCAGAAGGTTCGAGTTCCGACCATAGGATACGGGTTTGGATCTCACCTTGGTTGATTTGTCTTGATAATATCAATATGAGGAAAAGATCACAGCGTGTAGCACAATGGTGCCTGGAAACCATATTACGGGTTCACCCAAGCCTTGTGAGTGAAATTGGGTAGACGGAACTGTTCAGAAGACATCGATGGTTGTGCTAGCATAGAAACACAAGTCATCGTGACCGAGGGTTTGAGTATATAGACGTTTCTAAAATCTTGATCGGATCAGATTATGCATTATATTTCAGAAATTGTTACTAAGACGCCCTCGGGATAAATTTAGTGAGTGTTGAAAAGACACAAATGTGCCTGAGCAGGCGTTTGATAGAGGGATTAGCTAACTTCTCACGTAAGCGGGTGTAGCCAACCATTTCATTTTAAATCTTTTAATACCTGATAAATATAGGGTTAAAAACAATATGAGCTGAATTTGAACTTACTTGTTTTGGAAACAGTATGCAGCTGAAATTACGTATCGATTATTAAGAAGTACTCCTCCACAGGAAAATCTTCCCTTGTAGTTGACTGTAACCTGCCAAGGCCATTCTCCAGAGATGGCTTTCTGGCCATATCTAATAACAGGATCGTATAAAGTCGAACTCCGAGTACCACACTCTAAATAGAAAAGAAATCGGCAACAATAAAGATGATAACAAAAACAAAAACAAAAAAAAAAACAATTAAAAAAGAAGACAAATAAGAAGACAATGATTTCATTGATGCTACCGTCCGCCGGATTAAAATGTGTGAACTTTAGCAAACTGATAATACTGAGTGATGGCTTCATTTGATCTCCCACACTCATATATGTTGGTAAAGACAAAGTTTAACAAGTTCTACCGGCCGTATTCTTAACCCTACCCAGTATGGACATGGAGAAGCTCAGAAAGAAAAACTCAAAATCAAATCGACTATATAACTCTCAACAAAAGATTCAGGAATGCAGCTGTTCACTGCAAAAACTATCCAAGAGCCGACGGCAAAAGCGAACCCCACCTGTTATATGTAAACCAAGAATGAAACCAAGGAAACTTAACGCAGCACCCAAATTGCAATACAACAGACTCCTGAATGGCCCGAATCTGAAGGTAAAAATATATGGACAGTGTGAAAAGAAGATACGATGGACAAAATGGAAATGCAAACTCGAAATGGGACACACTAAAAGCTTTAGTGACATCAGCAAATAACATCACCCCAAAGCAAAATGGACGAAGAAAAAAAAAACGAATGGATCACAAATGAGATTCTCGGCATGATGCAAAGGGGACAGAAAACAATGCCAAGACATGGAACGGAATACAGAAAACTACACAATGAAATAGGGAATAAATACAGACAGATTAAAGAAGAATGACTCAACGAAAAACGTGTAGAAATAGAAAGAATGGGTATCACAGATGAAAGAGATATGCATAAAAAATAATGGAACTAACAGGACAGAAGACATACTCATCAATAGGTTGCATAAAATCCAAGGATTGAACTCTCTTATTAGAGAAAAAAAAATTATTCAGCGCTGAGGCGAATATATCAGAGGTCTTTTCCACGATGAAAGAGAACAACCGATAATATACAGAAATACCGACGGGCTGGAAATATTAAAAACCGAAGTGGAAGCTGCACTGGCCAAATTGAACAGAAACAAAGTGGCAGGGCCAGACGTAATTGTAATAGATATGTCGGCAGCCTTAGACGATTTCGGCATAGACAAAATTACAGAAATAATAAATGAAATCTACAACATTTGTGATATACCGGAAGGCCTAAGTAGATCTATTTTCATATTACTGCCTAAGAAGTAAGGCGCAAACGAATATGAACTCCACCGGACAATCAAGCCTAATGAACCCCATAACGAAGCTCATCACCCGAATTCTGGTGAATAAAAGCAGAATCAGACCAGAGTTAGGACAAGAACAGTGAGGTTTCGTCAAAGACACCGGAACGAGAAACACAATATTTATGTTCAAAATGTTCAGAAAGAGCAATACAGATCCAGAAGAACTTGTACCTGTGTTTTATAAGATTACGCAAAGGCGTTCATCAAAGTATGACACAAAGATTTGTTAGAGCTGTTCAGAAACCTTGACATATTCGGGAAAGACATTAGAATAATCAAAAATCTATACTGGTAGCAAACCGCATGCATACAGATAAATAAATTAGTTCAGCTGTTATACAAAAATAAAAAGGAGTGCAAGACAAAAATGTGTCTTCTCACCGTACTTATTCATACTTATGCAACGAAGCATTTCTGAGAGAACTAGAAATCCTACCAGGATTCATCATTGGCGGCCACAATCTTAACAATATAAGATATGCAGATGACACAGTGCTGATAGCAGACACGGAAAGGAAACTACAAAACCTCCCACAGAAGGTAGCGAAGTTGAGCGAGAAGAAGTGACTAAGCATAAACTATGAGAAGACAGAATGCAGAGTCATCAGCAAAAAGGTGAGCCCAAAATGCAAATTACAGGTCGGGATTATTAAAATCAAGCTGATTTAATTAGCTGAGAAGTGTTCTAACAGAGGACGAAAAGTGCGTTACTGAGATCCGAAGACGTATTTGGATGGTCAAGAACGCATTCCTAAAGCTAAGCAGGGTACTAAGAGACAGGAAAATTTCGTTGGAAACAAAGAAAAGAGTACTTAACTGTTACATGGTATCTGTATGGCAGCGAATGATGGACAGTCTCCTCAAAGATGAAGAAGTGATTCGAAGCAACAGAAATGTGGTTCTACAGAAGGATGCTAAGGATACCATGGACCGAACATGTTAGCAACGACGACGTTTTGGAGAGAATGGAAACAAAGAGGAAATTTATACTTAGCATCAAGAAGAGGCAGTTGACATTTCTGGAGTACGTAATAAGGAAGGGGAGCTTGGAAAATCTGATACTCACAAGACGGAAAGAGGGACGGGAGAAAGCAACGCGTGACATACTTAATGGACTTGAGCAAATGGATTGTAGAACAGGGTCTGGAAGAAATAACAAAAACACAAAACTTATTAAGAGCTACAAAGGACAGGAAGATGTCGAGAGCCATGATTGCCTATGTCCTGAAGAGACACGGTACACAAAAGTAGAAGTATGGAGATCACTTCAGTTTCCCATGTCTCGTCTGCAAATGAAATACAACTGACCCGAAACGAAAAAGTTGAGAATTTAAGTCGAATCATGGAGGAAAACTGACAAAGAAAAACAGACAGTAATCAAAATCTGTCAGAGATGGAAACCAAATATAACAACATTGATGGAACCGATCCATAGGAGCATTTTTATGCATCTGGCCATGAAGTAGTCGTACCTCCAAATGTCACGAGAACGCATTACCTCCACATTTAATCAGTCTTAGAACAAGATGCTTTCGTCAAGTCTAAAAATAGATCAGCTCATAGTGTGTAGAAGGGAGTCACACTACACAAAATTTAGATAAAAAATTAAATTTGCAATTTGCAATTTAGAACCAATCAAACATTAGTTTTAATTAATTTAAAACATGTCAGACAATAAATAGAGAAATCACAATAATTTTCTTCATTAGCTCCGTACATAAAATATTATATTGGTATTATTGGTATTATTTCTATCGTTTCGCAGAGGGAAAATCTAAATGCTCGAACAAATAAAACAATCATTCAGGATCCTCATATTATTACAAACTGAATAAAATAGATGAATGTTTCGTACTCACCTCTGCGGCTACAATTCAGACTTAATAGTGTGCATGGGCTACAAAACAAAAGAAAATCATTTTTAAACAAAAAATGATTCGGTGGTTCTTTCTCGGTTATTGATGTTATGGCATAATGAAAAAAAAATAACATGTGAAAGAAAAACAAAAATTGAACTATAGCGAAACAGAAATAAAGTGAAAAATTGTAACTTGCAAGAACTACATTTGACGCCTCCGCTGTCACCCAAAATCGATATAGAATAGTGACGTTGATTGGCTCACATAGACAAGTTACTGCTACTCTTGAGTGTCTAGCAATAGTTTCGGATTCGCATCAACTTCAAGAACTCTTTCAATTATTCAATGACCATTTACAAGTATAGAAGTGGAAACAAAGCAAGGCTTAATGGACTACTTCACGCCAACCAAGGTGAAGAGCATACTGGACTGATGTCCACCAAATTGGAACGAAAAAAATCCAGCACAGAAATTGTTTCGTCTTTTTAAAAAGTTGTGAGCGGTTGTCACGTCCAGCGACAACATAACCGAACCAACTACAATATTAATTACCAAACATACATTGAAATAAAGTAAATTGATTTAATCCTGACCAAGAATATGAAAAATATTTATCATGTTATATTCAAGATATGAATAACAATTCGATCTAATTGAAAACCATATGATATCAAGATATATTAATATATCCTATATAAATAAATATAATTTCATGGATTACTGGATTAAAGCGACGATGTAAAAAACAGTTTGACTAATATAGTGAGTTGCATCTTCACGAATATACTGTAATTGTGGCCTTGTGCCGGACTATGTTAAGCATAATGAATACTTACAGATATTTTTTCAAGCTTAACTCTTACCTGCATAGTGAGGTCTGTCTACATTGAGTACCTCACTATAGTTGTCCTGTGCCAAACAAATATAACATTAGTAAAGGTTCAGATGCTTATCATAGAATGATGGTTCGCAGCCAAATTTCACAGACCATTGCTTTATTACTGGTGAGTTTGTTGTTCACCAAGTACTTCACAGGCTTGGACATGTGACAAGCAAGTCTAAACTTGAAAATCGTTTTCTAATATTTGTGTAACAGGCATCCTGCAATATTTGTCTTTAAATTTGTTTTTTTTTAGTGTAATGTCTTAATGTTTAAAGTGAATTGTACAGAATTCAATTTATAGTAACTTCTTTTTCAGAAATTAATATTCAAAGTTCATTTTGTTGAGTTAACTCCTTTTAATTATTTTACCCGTAAAGCATGGTTTTCGTTTTGTATCTATGTTATCGGCTGAAAAATCCGAGTTGAATGAAACTGTTGCACATCGTAATCCTATCTTTTATAGAAGAATTAATATGTGTATATTTATTTTAGTCCGGCACAAGGCCACAACTATTGCATCCAGTCAGAATCGAGCTCATTACAACCATAAGGGTCTCTACTTGGTTAGTTTGCTAACCAAAGATACAAGGCAAACTTTCTGAGCGAAATAATTTCCTTTTCACTTTGTCTTTATAGTATGTAATAAATATCTAATTTCAAACATTTGTGATATTTGAATCATTAGCAATGGTTTGGACTGAAGATTTTCATGTAGTAATTAAAGAACAGAATCTACAAAGTTTGTTGCTTGATGGACTTTTTATCATTTCACCCCCAGGCAGAGTGATAAAGCCACTAAGACGTAAGGGGTTATTGATTAAGAAAGAATCTATAAAAATGTTATTAAGGAGAGAGGCCAAGACGAATTAAGGTGTCAGAAAACGATTGATATTACATTTTAAGCTCAACGTTTAAAACTGACAAAATTGTTAAGGATTCATTTTGAATTTGTGAAAAAGTATTTTCCGTATTTTTTGGCCAATGAGAGACGTGGTCTCAAGCCCTTGTGAACACTTGGATGTAGACTTTTGTTATCTTTTTTTGATTAAAAGGAAATTTTTTGAGCAGATAACTCTAGATGGCATTTGACATCAAGAAGAAAGCTTCTAAACATTCAGGCGAGAAAGTACAGAGTTACCAGCCAGTTGCAGAGAGCCCAAAAGAATTTCGAAGTTCACAAGCGAAAATTGAGGATGTATATTTTGAAGGCCTGAAGCGTTAGTATAAAATTAATAGGGTACTAATAATATCACATGTCAAATAAGTTACAATATAATGTGTAAGTGATGGAAAAACGATTTATTATTCCCCACGCAACAGAGTTAAAGGATAACAAAAAGATGGTCTTACATAATAATTCACAGCGGGAAATGGAACTGCCGGAGATATTTTCTATATAACGCTAACCTTAACCCTAAAACGGCGCCATAGACTTGTACGCTGTACCATGTGCGGCTGGTTCAATGAGGCCTACGCCCGAGCGGGACAAGGGCTCCGTCCGTGCTAGAAAAGCATCTGTTTGACTTGGGTGCTAAAAGATTTCTCATTGTATGTAGGACTGACTATTTTCGTCACTGTACGAAGTGACGTTACTAAACGGTCGTCACGTGACTATTTCCACTTAAGGGAGATAACATTTTGCATCACTATAAAGTGTTATTTCTACTTAGATGATTGTTTCAGACAATATATACATGGAAGCACAATAAAACAGTATAAAAATGATTATTCTGGATAACACTTAATTAAAATGAACGTTTTCTTCATTGGTTCTAAGCCAAAGACACAATGCAACAATTATTATTGAGTAAATCCTACGAGAATGAATTCATTAAATTTCAGTATTTTATAAATAAATATAAGTACTTACGCAATGGAAGGTTTGAGGCCAGGCAATACAGAATGTTTGGCATCTGCTGAAAATGAAAATTTAACTCCAGTCCCTTGAGTGTTAGACGAACCAACTGAAGCATCCCTATAATAATAATAATAATAATAATAATAATAATAATAATAATTTTTGCTATTGTTAAGAAAACTCCCTTTTTAAATAGTGTGAATGTAAACACTGTAATTTTCTAGACACAAAGTTTGCTCCTGATCAAAAAGAAAACAAACAACTTGTAAAAGTTAAGAATTACGGAAGCATTTAATGCAAAAATTTATAATAATGAGTTTATAGAAAACAACGTATTTTGGTAGACTGCTTTTAATGGCGTTATTTGGTTAAGGTTTTTCATTGATATGTCGCTTTAAATGCCTTAAATATGAAAAAACTGATTCTTTCAAATTAAAAACGATAAAAAATATTTATTTTACGTTAAGCTTATATATCACGAAATATCTGTAGTTATATTGAGATAGAAAGTTAAGAATATCTCGTTTTTTAAACAATTAATTATGTGCATTTTATCCGATAAACTATGTTGTTTAAAAAATTGTCTAACCTTTTAGCTGATTACTAAAAATGAAAATCCTTCCTTACATCTTTTAAAAAGAAATATTTATTTCTTATGTTTTGGAAAATTTAGAAGCATTCTATATGATTGCAATCACACAGAAAATAACTTACCAAAGTTATTGCCGAAAAGTATATAAAGTAAGAGATTGCTGTGGCCCGAGGCTGGTCGATAGTAGTCACTGACTTTATTCGAAAGAATAGGGAGAGAAAGGGACTGATGCTATATTAAAGATTAACTTAATTTATGGAAATGTCATCAGTTAGAATTAGTCGAAATAAGATGTTCTGCTACTGATGTTTGGTTTGGATTGTTTTGCTCAAATGCATGCCAATCTAGTTACGTTATTAATGCTAGATATTGGATATTTGAAAGGGTTTAAGGTGTTTCCTGTTGTATAGGAGAGTTTGTGTTATAATGGCATATGTTAATGACAATTTGTGTTCAGGCATTTCAGTTTGTAATAAGTACGTGGAGTCTCCTGGGATTCTTTTAAAGCAGTGACCTAAATGCATTAGTGTTTTATATTTGTAAAATATATTTTTGTACATAGTTTGTATATATTTTTACATATAGTTTGATTTCTTTCAGAAATTCTTAATATATTGTTTGATTTGTATTATGGGGTCCACACTTTTCTGATATAAATGGACTCGTCCTGCTGCCGTTAAATAGCCACAGGCAGTCAGAATAAAGGAGGAGATAAGAGTAGAGGAACGGAGTGGAAAGTACCTAGACATTGTGATTGAGTTGGAGGTAGAAGTCAGTAACAAGCACGCCCGACTCTAAGGAAGTTTACTTCGAGACTGTATATAGTGATCTTTGATTAATACTAACCAACGTTCCTGGATTTTACTAACAGCATCACCTTTTGTATTTTGGGTAAATACATTTAATTTCTTATCTTAAATACTTGCGTTTGTCATTTATTTGGAGACCGATTTTTCATCTCGGAATCCACAACAATTTGACTCTTTAAAAAAGTTTCTATGTTGTCTGACAAAGTTTTAAATGAATTTAGCGACAGTTTATAGGTTCATCTTTTTGTGTATGGTTTCGGTATGTTATACACACTTGAGATCCAGCATTTTTTCAGAAATATGTGATAACTTTTCAGACTACTTGGTATTTAAGAGATTCATGTCTAAAGCTTTCCTTAACTATTTCACCAGCTTTCATTGCCAACGATGTCAATATGACTGCACAACTAGCAACGGATAACGCTTTTATTTTTCTTTGAGATAGAATCAGTTTGTTTCAACAGTAATGGGTTTGTCATTCTCCTGTTTTTTAGTAATCGGAGCGTTAATATGGTGTCTGAAAAAAAATGATGAATACTGCAACAATGCTCAGCAGACCCTATTTACAGTTTCTAGGTAAATGCAAAGTCTAGTGTGGGCAGTAGCTGAATAAGGCCAGTATTTTTTAACTCTCGGTCACGAAGACTTTGTCACTTCGTGCTAGCACAACCATAGGCCGCTTTCGAAGATTTTTGTCTACCCAATTCCATACTTAACTTGAGTCAAGCCTTCGTATGTTTTTAGACAATTCCCTACAGTACTGAATCCTTGGATTTTCACCTCAGAAGAATTTTAAGAAGTCATGTCTTTATACACACAGACATATATATATATATATATATATATATATATATATATATATATATATATATATATATATATATATATGTGTGTGTGTGTGAAAATATAGGAAAGGACTGGTTAGGTAAATAATCCAAAGTCCTTTAGTATTTTTGTTATTATTTTAAAAAAACAGTGCTCGATTCAAAAGTAGAGCATAAATATAATTATTTATTTAAAAATATGATTCCAACACGCTACATAAGAGTTCTCATGTTTCAAAACAAGAGGCGAAAACTTCAATATAATTATTTGAATTAAACTGAATTTAAAGTAAGCTCTGTTCCATCTTCAAAAATATTTAGATAGAGATGTCTGATTTCTTTTATTTATATTGTTGAAAGAGCACTTATGCTGCCTCCATCTGGCTTTAAATTCATTCTTCGTAGACCCAATGTATATCATATTAGTATTAGTATTCTCAGTGGATGAGATAGTACATTGGTATACCACAGATTTGACGCAGCATTTATTTTCCAATGGGCAGTCATCTGGGTTTCTACAATCACATGATCTGTCACTGTTTTTGTCTAATTTAAGTGTAGGGTTTTTATTAATACTATTCAGGCATGGGGGTTTGTTCTCTATCTAAATATTTTTGGCATTTGAAGGAAATGAATAAAACACCAAAAGTAAAATGGAAAATTATAAACAAAACTAGAACTTGTAAAACTTGGGATGACCCATGCCCTTTATGCCTACATGAGAAACTACACATTAAGTTTCTAAATAATAAAAATCTATTAAACAATAGACATGAGTTAATGGTTTCCCGACATCAACAAATCTTTGCATTGTATAATTAGCATAACTTTTTTTTAAATCCATGGTCCTAATAAATAGCTTAAATACCCTACAAAAAAAGATAACTCTTTATGAAGTCGTCAGTTTTTTTTTTATATATATACACAAAACCCTTTCAGAAAAAATAAAATAAAAAAAATAAATAAATCTCCATAGACACGTAAACCAGACTAGACGAAATCATCTTCCGTTTTAAATTTAGACACCCCAACCTTACCCTGACTTGACATCTATGAATGTAACTCTATACTGATACAAATTATTAACACCCTGCGCCCCTATCTATATGAACAATCGCGCTGGCCGTTACCATGGAAATTTTTATTTCAATAATGAATATGCTATTAAAACACGTAAATTTCAGAAATAAGTTATTCCAAAAAAAAAAAAAATTCGCTTGAAGATGGAACAGAGCTTACTTTAAATTCAATTTAATTCAAATAATTATATTGAAGTTTTCGGCTCTTGTTTTGAAACATGAGAACTCTTATGTAGCGTGTTGGAATCATATTTTTAAATAAATAATTATATATATATATATATATATATAGATGTGTGTGTTTAGGCGTGACATTGGGACTCTCAGACTAAGAACTAAAGTCCAGCTAAAGTCAGAAAACCGTCAGCATATCGTCATTAAAATTTACCGCTTACCACCCATTCCAAGTAGACGGTCTCTTTTAGGCAGAGTAGAGTTTTACCTCTCTGCACAGGGTAGAATCGGCGTATTCTAATTCCTTGCCAACAGAACCAGTTGGCTACTGACAGTTCCAGTGAGTGTTAAAGAAACACAAATTATAATGAAAGGACGATGAGTTTTTTTTTTTTAAATAATCAAAAAGATATCAGTCAAATATACCGTCATCATCGAATTGGCGCAATCAAACATTTATACATTTCACTCATAGACTGATATTTTCTTCTTTTCATTCTTTAATTTGTGAATAAATGAAATTTATTCTCACAATGTAAGAAGCGGGCCTAGTTAAGAAAAAATGCTAGCATATTTTTTTTCTTAAATCACTTTATGTCTTAATGATTTTAACTTGAATAATTTTGATATAATTTTTATGGACTAGATAAAGAAAGACACAACATAGGATAGTCATTAGCCGGTCAATGGACAACTGGTTTCATTGTAAGTTTACAAATGGAATAGAAACTGTATTTGAATTTTATGTTATAAAATCGTGCCTATGTGATTTAATTTTAATGCTTACCCTTTTCCAACGTAATGGCAAAGTTTGTTGGCAATGTCTTGCTCTTTTAAATTATCTTCACATACAGGGGTGTACCTTCCGTTCATCATAAACGACAAAGTGAGATTGTCATGCTTGACTGAAATAAAAAAGGGCAATATTTAGTTGTCACTATTTATCAAACCTTCTGAGGTTACTCGAAACGTTTAATCAAGACCCTTACTTAGGATGGAGGCTGGGAGGGGCTATACACCCACGAAAAATAATTTGCATCCCTCCATATGGAAATGATATGAGCTTAGTTTAGTGTGCAAATTATTATTCGTTATCCCCTTGATTTAAGAACACCGCTCAACTCAAAACATTATAACGATGGACTTGCGTTTAACAACCAACTTCAATTTCGATTTTCTAGAATCATTAGCTGAAGATTTCCAGAGTTCAAATAACAATGGGTTACAGCTTACAGTTTTCTTCGACAATAAAGGATTTTCTTGGTAGCTTCCGGTGTTGATGGGATACATAAACACTAAGTTCAATTCAACAATCTCTAAATATAATTTTGTTTATTCATTGAGGTCAGAGGTCACGAGTATTTTCAATACTTACAACAATGATATTCGTCAGATCCATCTTTGCAATTGTTAATTCCGTCACAACGTTTGTTCTGTGGAATGCACTCATAGTTAAGACACTGGAATTCATTGGGTTCGCATTTGGCTAAAAGAAAAAGATGATTAATGTTCATCATTAGAAAATGTACTTGGTGAATATTTGACGTTATAAAATCAAACGGTATAAATCAGGCGTAAAAATGTAAATTTATCATCCAGTGAAATCAACATGCATTATCGATTCTCATTCTACAAGGAGCTTTTCTATTTTTTGAACATCAGAATAGACATTAAATATAATTGTTTGTTTTTTCTTACATACCCTTGTATAAATATATAAGGGTACGTACACGAGCAGTAGATAGATTTTTTTTACAGTAAGGTTCACCTTGTACAAGGACCTCGGACCACTTGAGGCAGAGGGTTACATTAAGAGATAGTTTATATGGATAGGAGGATATAACGCTTGACTCTAGATTTGAACACGTTAAGATTGTAGTGATTGGGGAAACATCTTCTTGAGAATCTGTTACATACAGCGGTGGTTCGCTGAACTTACTTCTTGACGATGGAATATGGAGGGAATACGGGTAGTTTCTATGTAAGTGGCATGGCGGATCTTAGTCATAAAGGTCAGACCTGATGGAAACAGGATATGCAGTTCGTCCGAGCACTTTCCATCGTAGAGATCAGTGAGAGACGCGCCACATCCCGCCTGTAAGAAAGAGGCTGGAATGAGGAAAATAATTCTTCTCCAACAAGGACTCGAAGACACTTATGAACTCTATCAAACTGGAAAGTGGGGTCTGGGAAGCTACTGCCAGAATATGGCAACATTACTTCATTTTGGGCCTGATCTGGCTCATAAAGGTAAAAGAGTCAGGTACTTATTAGAGCGGTACAGGGAGCCGATCATTTCACCTGCATCTTTAGCGATAAGAATTCGACTTGAGGTCACGTGTGAGTTTGAGGCCCAATATCCTATCAAGACACAGTGTCTTCTCGAGAGGACATCCGTTCATAGTGACTGGGGGTAGTGCGGGGTCTGATCGGCGGTGATGGAAAGTAACCAATTTGGTTTAGAGGCATTGAATGTAACCAGCCAGTTTTTCAACAGACAGATTCACCATTTCTTCAGACGCCATATCCACGCTCCTGTTACTGACAAACAGTGTTAGAACGGAAGAGAGAACAGCTGCCAATCTAGGATCATCAAGACATTTAGAGTTACGCCTGTATATTGTCGTATCATCAGCATAGACGTTTACAAATGATCGGTGTATATTCTTAGGTAGATCATTTATGTAAATCAGAAAGAGGGTTGGTCCTAGAAGTGACACCAGGGGGACGCCAGCATTGACTGCCAGGACTTCTGAGGATAACTACTTTCTGGGATTTACCTGTCGAGGAGGATTTTATAATAGAGAAAACTCTTCCAGTGATTCCATAGTCGAAGAGCTTGTGTAGCAAACTTTTGTGCCACACCTTGTCGAAGGCCTTGGAGACTATGATCCTTACAGTATGTGTGCTGTCAAGGACTTCACTATATGTTACTTATCTTGGTACAAGAGCGAAACAAATTAAACCAGGCTTGTGCTTTGGTAACATTCACTTATGTGAGTAGACATATTACGGGGCGGGATGAATAGTCATTTTTATGAATTCTGGTATGATCTTTCCCGCAAACAATATTTTACAGACCCATATGAGATCGGGTAAATAAATATACAATGTGTAATGAAAAGGAAAACATCGACCGTTAGTTTGATAGAACAATTCAACATTATATTTAATAATAAAAAGAAAGAGCAACTCATGGATTCAAAATTGTTAATTATAACACACAACATGCAAACACACACACACGCACACGTGTGTGTATGCGTGTGTATGTGTGTGTGTGCGCATGCTTACTGCATTATTAGTGTTTTTTTAATATTGATTCATTTTGCACAGCTTATCAACCCCCTTGCAGGTTATTTAAAGACAGAATATATATTTAGATTGTAAGAATTTTTTGTAGATAATAATGGTTTTAGTGGTACAAGCTCTACTAATTAACCCATAGCTGCGTGGAGGTGAAGTGGATTCTTACCTGTCCTAAGAGTATTTGTATGTAAGTGAATATGACGAACCCAACGGGAATTGAAACTAGGCTCCCCAATTAAAAATTCCGAGCCATTATTCATTATACCACCCGCACACCTAAGCTTAGAGTACCTGGTGTTCCCAAGCGGTTACCCAACTAAGCCCCACGTTGCTTAATTTCAGTGATCATACGGGAACCGATGTTTTTTGTATCGTTATACAGGAAAGAAAAGAACTTCATCGTTTGAAATTGTCAAATGTTTATACGCACACATCAGTTGGTGTTTCTGAAATAACAAATTATTTACATGCCAGTTATGTTGCAAGTAGTAGAAAAAAACTTGTTATCGATCACACGGTCGGAGAAAAATGAGCGAAGCTTTCAAAAAATCGCCCCGTTTGTAATTCTAAACCAGGGACACTAATAAGCAGACATTAATTGAGATATATTTACTTATCGTTGTATATATATATAGAAATCTATGTACACAAAGCATATAGTTTATTAGAAAGATATTTCTTAAGAAAAATCATGGAAATGTACGGTTTTCAGATACTGGAGAGCTACGATTCCATCCGTTTTTAAAAGATATGGCTCTTAGAAATAGAATAAAGTAATATTCAAGGTAGCATTATAATAGAAGAATAGAACTTAAAACTTACTGCATGATTGTTCATCTGTTCCACCAGGGCAGTCCTTCTCACCATCGCATACACTTTCTTTCGATATACATTGTGGATTACTTATAGTGATGCTAGAATTCATTGCATTGCTTGCTACACAAGGCACATGAGTTGATTCACAAGCTGAAAAAAAGAGTGACACGAAGACAAAGGTGAAGAATTGCAATAAAAAATTATAATAAACCCTTTTTCTGTTTCTTTGCATATTAACCAGAGAGAGAGAGGGGGGGGGTTAATGATTCTGAGGAAGTGTTTTATCATTTGAATTGTTCCGTTAAATTATAATATAAAGATGATCGACAAAGGAACAGACACTTCAAAAGAAAACAAACCAATAAAATGGGTGATTTTTAGATAAATTCACGATGTCTGGCGGTGACCATGTGGTCTTATAACACGAGTTTTTTTTTTTTTTAATTTGGCTAATATAGACTCAAAACTGAAAAACTCACAAATTATAGAGAGCTGTATGCTGCACGGTCTCGCTCTATTCACGTAGAAATGAACCCAGTCGGATATTTTCCCGTGGTAAGATGCTGTAACCCTTTCACTGTGCGTGGGGCACACATGGTAGGCTTCAGAAACCCTACGTATGGAAAATATTATAGATCTCTCTCTCTCTCTCTCTCTCTCTCACGCATGCACACACGCACACACACACACACATACAAACACACACACACATATATATATATATCATTAGTGACTCTAGGTCATCTATGTTTGTCGGGATCACTACAACCTTTAACAAAATATACTACTGGTATAACTTAGATGCTAAAATGATTCCTTTACTCTAAGTAAAATATATATTTTTTAATAATCTCTGTGCATGAAATTAAACGAAAAATATTTGGGTATTTAGTGTTAGGGTTAGTGGAATGCATTAGCCATATATATTTTTTTTAAAATAACATGTGTATCTATTTTGAATGTGTGTTTGTATATAAATCTATGCGTTAGTGTGTTTATGTATCTCTCTATCATTCATTTAGGACTTATTTCCTAGAAAAAGGCATAAAACCGCTTCTCCCTCTATACTCCTTATAATAATTGGGCATGTAGGTATGATCAACAAAAGCTCAGAAAAACACTTTAACATGAATAAGCACTCGTTTATTAGATAAAAAAATTCTCTCTATTTAAATACTCATCTATTCAAGAGAATTTTAGCGATGTAAGGGAAACAAAAGCCAAATGCATGTTAAATATTGCTTAACATTAGAATTTGTGTAAACGGAATGCATATATTTACTATCTTGCCTCACCCTAAGCATCGAGTAATGACCTCCACTCAGTCTTGTAGTAGCAGAAAGCAGAATCTACAATAAGCAAGATTCTCATGGCTTCTAATCTGAATTGTAATAGTCCATCTTACTTATCATTTATTACTAAAGACACAAAAGAAACAAGAATAACATGGAATAGAGGAGATTATAAAGAGATTATGTGAATATATTACTATATACGAGACCAACAAAGCAAAACAAAAGATAATATCTGTGTGCACCGCTTACATACTCACAAAGACCCTTTCCCCCTAATATAATTAATAGCATTTATATATTGTTTATATATTTGTTAACATTTATATTCTTTGTTTTTGTGAATTAAGATCAGCTAAATATCTCGTTCAGTACCATTGATTCGTTTATCACTTGCCTGATTTCAAGCAGATGGACATGTTCTCAAGATGCCGAAGTACATTGTATCTCTGTTCATGAGCAGGAATAGAGGTAGATCATCTTGATTGAGTGTCGAGAGAGTTTATATTTTTAAGCTTGAAAGATGAAGCAGCCAAAGCAACTTGGGAGTTTCATCTGGATACTTGGGATCACCCTTACTCAGAGATCTGAGGGTATTTTTAATTGAGCCTCATCTGCAACGCTATGAACTGATTTTGTCAAAATTTGTCTCTATCTCACGTACATCAGCCTTGTAGAGCCTTATTAGACTAGAAGTTAGACGGGCATATTTGACTTCATATATTTGTACTCCAGCATCATTTCGATGGCCTACTGCTACCTCATTCAATAATGATAATAATAATAATAATTATTATTATTATTGTTGTTGTTATTATTATTATAGTTGGAGCCCTAGGACTGGTTGGAAAAGTTTGCAGTAGACTAATTGAAGGGATTCCTGGAAGTCCATGCCTCAAGGAGATACAAAAAATGTTCTGACAAGTACAGTCCACTTGGGCTTTATCTATGTAATATTTTTTTTTTGTCAGTAGAAAGTGTCATGATGCCATTTCTAACCTTAGGTCTCTGGGCGGGACCCGGAAAGAAATGTGCAAACTCCAGAAATCAAAGAAAATAATAATGATAATAATAATAATGAGAAGAAGAATTCCAAGTGTACTATAAATCTTTAAGATCCGATATATACTATTTTAGAATTTTCATTCAGCCTTTTTTCAATGTCAGTTCGGTTTAAGTTAGACGCTATAACTTTTATTTAATTAAGTTCCTTATATCATAAGAACCTATCTTGTTTATTTCTGTCGATTTCTTCTCTGAACAGAAAACTGCAAACACAAAAAGTGGTGCTGTTACAGGTTCAGAATAATTGAACTGTTACAGGACCTGGGGGGGGGAGACTAGAGCCGATACCCAAAATAAACGGCCTTACTCAGCTAAAGGAGTCCAACGTACACGTAACTGGTGAGGAACAAATGGATTACTGCTTTTCCCAAGACCACATTGTCAGATTTCTTACACCAACAAACACACACACACACACACACATTAATGTGTCTTTGGTTATTTGATCAGATCTTGGGAAGTGGGTCTGGACGAGGGCACCCTCTGTAACAACTAAAATATCAACCTGAAGTGGGGGTGCCGTCAGTAGAAAGTTTAAAGATGTAGAGAAAATTGATATGTTACATTTTTCCAACGTTGATCTGGCGAACTTCTAATCGCCATCTTTTTCTATTTGTCAGAAATGCAAGTTTCATTGCTTTATAATGGTAAAGCTAAATGAAGGAATTGTGCTGTAAAATAATTCGTTAGCATACGTCCATGTATCAGTTTATGAAAATTCATAAGGAGAAGCCTAACGTCGGGCATGGTTCAACAGACAACCTCAAATAATGATCTACTTCACGCACCGTCTACGATTAACAAATAAAAAAAAGAGGAAAAAAGAATAAAATGAAATATAGAGTATTATAAAGAAGTTATGCGAAGAAATTGCAATATATAAAACTTACAAAGTCCAATACTATCTAAAATAAAAAGGACTCTGCTTAGGTGTATTGCTTGAAAAGCAGAATGGATTTTCTGTGATGATTATATGATAGCAGTTTTGTTTTGGAGAGTTAAAATTTACAAGACATTTTTTTCCTCCGTTGACAACTGATATTCGACCAGAGACACCATAGATATTGAGCTTTTGGAAGATACCCGCATACTAAACCCAGTTGAACTCCTTTAAGATATATAAAGCCATAGCCTGTTCTTACCTAAATCCTGATAGACAAATTCAGTAATATCCGTTAACACATCGGCGATTGAACTTGAGAAATAAAAACCATATTGTTCATTTTAAAGAAGACCGTGTGAAGTTTGATGCTTATTGCATCAGGTCTCCGGTATAAGACGTTGTAAATTATTTTAATAAACATAAAATCATAATAATAATAATAATAATAATAATAATAATAATCCTGAATAAGTCCGAGTAGATATATGCTGAATCATTAATCTTTAAATGATTTTGGTTTAAGATAGCATTGAACTTACGTGTGTTCGAACAGTCAACTGCTCCATATACAGAACAAGTACAAGTGCTATAGCAAATGTTTTTTCTGCAGTTTTTCAGTGAACTTTCATATCCATAACAGGAAATACGACTTATATATGTCTTTTCGTAAAGCCAATTTTTCGTTCTGAAAGTACTTCTTGATTCACTGTTAAAATATAAAATAAAACACCAAATAAATGAAAAGCTCTTTATGATTTTGTAAAATATATTCTATTGGTAATTATTTTGCAAAACACATCTTTGAGTCAAAGAACACGCTGCCCCAACTGTAACGAAGTGAAATAACAATTATTATATCACCAAATCCACGAACCAACGCTTCAGCCCACATCTAATTGTCCCGTGGAGGAATCTTGGGTAGAGAACTTGTAGCCTTAAACTTAACCTACCTGCTGGCGAGTGTTGCTTGTGACACCAAATTAAGCTTAACCCGGAGAAGAATTGTGGCAAAGAATATGAAAGAGAAACTATCCGTTTCCTAACAGTTTTATTCCTTCCAGTAGATTTATTTCTTACTTTTATTTCTTTCATTATACAAGGATCAGTTGAAAATTTCATATACTGCCTAAAATACTCTCATGGGAAAAAATTATTTTTCAGCATAATGACCCTTTTTTTCAAGATAGTTACCCTTGCAGTCACTTCATCCATCACTGTTGCAGTGGTAGGATCCCATTGATGAAGAAGCTTTCATCCTGTTGGTCAAAAAGTCATCTACAGTAGATATGACATCATCACCGTGTCACTACTTCACAGCCAAGTGTTATTTTATAATAGGGCCAAGTCAGAAGAATAGAGAGGTTGATCAACCAGTTCAAAGCCGCAGTCACACACATCAGCCATTGAAACCAAGGACCTTTGTGCCGGAGCATTGTCCTAAGGGATCAAGATCCCTTTCATTAGTTTTCTTGGGCATTTTGGTCTTGATAGAATTTTATAACTGCCTCAGCAAGTTGGCATAATATTTTCCATTGATGGCATGATCCTTTTGAAGATAGCCAATGAGCACAATGGCTTTTGTATCCCCCCACCAAAAAAAATGAGACCATTAACTTTCCTGCACATGAAACGACCTTGAGAAGGGATGTTTCCAGAGCAATCTATGACTCTTTGTCTTTGAGCCGAACACTCATCCTGAGTTAGAAAATGTTCAAGCAAATGAGATGCACCTGCCTTAAACAATCTCAAATTTTCCTGTGATGTAATCCGCCAGGTGCGCTTTTGACCAGGTGTCTGAAAACGTGGCACCCACCGAGTAGAAACATTCATCATGCCAATTTCATTGTGCAGAATATTTTCAATATTATCACAGGGTACGCTAATAGCATTTATAGTCAACCGCCTCTCATCCATCAACATGTGGTGAACGCCATCACTGTTTTCCTCGTCAGTGGCAGTTGCCAGACATGCAGATTTTGGGTCATCTTCAAGGCTCCCTCTTCCCCCTCCTAAATTTACCTGCCCACTTTTATATTGTTGCTAAAACTGGAGCGTCATCCTCTAATGTTGCAGTCATGTTATTATGAATATCCTCGGGGTCTAAAATCTTTTTTTTTGTAAACGCTTGAAAACACCACGATGCTAAATTTTCAAGAGAAGTCGTTACTAATTACTTTTTTAAAAGTCTTCTTTGAACAATCAGATGCTAGTTTATCTGGAAAGAAACAATGAATCAATTACTAACAGGAGTTGAAATTAATTCATGCAAGATTTCACAGGTCTATCATCATTAAGTCATAGTCAGCCTATGACCCTTTAAGTACACCCTAATATTTTCTTTTGTTTGAATATACACGTCTTTTAATGATGAATAACAGATTTAATATGGGATTAATATCTGGAGAGGGTGTGACGTCATTCCATTAAAGTGGCGCATTTGAAACCCTTTTTTGGCACAGATAACAACGAGATTTGCATAAACGAAGGAACATTATGTTGCCCAAATATATGCTTCAGTCTGAATCTTTTTTATTTAATCTTTATTACTCACAAAACGTCTTGCCCAAAATTATAAAACAATTCTCTGCATTTATCTTGATTCGTTCATTAACTTAAAACTTATAAATTTACTGTCTACGTTAAGAATCCAAAATATTACCCACTTCCTTTTGTGCTTGGTTGATTATTTCCACAAAAAACAGCTTCTATCTTAGCCATCATGTCCATCCAATGTGTTTCTATAATCACCACTAAAATTTTCTGCTGAGAAATCAGTTTTCACATACTTCTTCACCAAAATTATAAGTTTATTTTCGTAATGTTTATTTAAAAGTGACTATTTACATTCATGTTTAATCAATGTTCTTCGTATTCTCATCTTTTCTCTTTGTTTACATCCGTATCTTTGACTCCTGGAAATACTTTCGTGCTGGTCATATATAACCGTTTGAAATTTTTAATAGTTTTTTTTCTGACATTTTTAGCCTGTTTTATTTTCTGTTTTTATTTTGCCAGTATTTTCTGTCTCATTCTTTTTATTGTTCAAAAATGTATGAACATTATTTCATTAATAATAACTTGAGTGTGAAAACATTGACTTTCCTACTAAAAACTAACATCGTCTGTTAAAGCTTTGATTCATAAGAATAGAAAAATGACAAAAGAAAGATTTGCTTTGATTTGATGGATACGTTTTCTACGGCTTTTGCAGGTTATTTAAAGCTAGAAAATATTTTATATTTTGTAAGAATTCTCCAAAAGAAAAATCTGTAACATGCAACCAAAATGTAAAGCTAAGTAGACAAGTGAAAGATAAAACAACAGAATATGTGTGATATTAAGTCTACAAAATTAATTGATAAAATTAATTATAGTTTTGCTACCCATAATATTAGCACAAAACTATACCGCAACTCTGTGGTCTTTTAAATCTTGTTGGCTGACTATTTCCATGAATACAGCCTCTATATCAGCCTTGAGGTTCGTGCAGTGTAGCTCTCGATTAATCATGAAAAATTATTCTTCAGATATCAGTTTTCATTACCAGAAAGTAAAATTAAGTCAAAGATGTCGACAAAACAATGGAAATTAAACTGTGACATTCAGTCTGCAAACTTAGATTTTTTAAGATAAAACTTCGACTAATTTTATTTTCGCTTTCAAAAAAAGATTTGAAAGTCTGCAGTGTGTCAAGTATTGGGATTTTATGATATAATCTGAACATGAGGCAAATTATAAACTATTCAATGATTATATATTATCATCATTTTTATGATGTTTTATCAAAACGATTCAGTCAGCTAACCGTCATTCTTCAGTTAAATATAATATTAGCTTGACTGAGTTAAAATAATGTTTTATCAGAGTAGATTTGTCAAAGTTATTAGTCCCACTACAAAAATAGAGAGAATCTGTCAGTATTGTGTGTATTAATAATTGCAATAAAATATATTTAAGAACAGTTCGACATGTACATTCTTTAGCAAATGATTTTCATAGTGTAGTACTCATACAGGGAAATATTACAAGACTTCTTTTTGTTTTGATTGAGAATTCTCGCTTTATCCTGGTTAAAGAATAGAGACAGAAATAAGTGATAAAGTGACATCATATTTCAAGTCAACCAAACCAGACAACGCTTCTTAATGCTATGGACCTCAAAAAGCAGGGACAAATGAATGTCTTGTGAGTGAAGATGTTTCAATGGATTTAACTGTCTGTTTAATGTGGCTGATTGGTCGTTTGATATAAATTTTCATCATAAAACCTACATAATCCTGGTGTGACTAGATTGCGTGCTTTGCCTTCATCCGACCACATGTATCAATGACGTGTATTTTGAATTCATATCCGATGTACTGTAAATGCATTTGCTGTCACTGAATATATGGCATAATAATCTTTACAATTACCGGAGAATTCTACTTACTTATAACCCAATTCTCTGCAAACAACAGCGGCATTTTCTCTAGACCATGATCCACAAATTAGATTCCACCGGCCATTGTAATACATCTCAACGTCACCTTGCTGAACGTTTCTTCCTCTAGCCAAACGCACATTAGAATATGTTGCTGAAAAATAAGACAGTAACATAATGATGCAATCTATTGTATTCATAATTGTGCATGCTTCGGAAAATATGTAGAGGAAACCAATAGTTACAGTAATTTAAAACTATCTTTCAAATCATATTCAATGGTTTAAAGTTGAACTTAGCAAGAATACAATATTCGCAAGAAATTCAACGACTAATACAATAGTGCAAATTACAATATTTTTTCAGCAAACTATCGCATAAACCTTTTCAGTTATTATTAACAAAACACACACACACACATATATTATTTAAATTATTCGGACTATTGTCCTCATCTTTGTCGCCATATTTATCACAATGTTTCGGCCATTGTACGCTCCGGCCTTCTTCGTTGGAATTTCGAACTAAACCCTTTATTTCGCTCACTGAGGTAGACTGTTCTAGTTCCACGTGCCATGTTTGATGGATGTCAGTTATCAGTTATCTCCTGCTAATTTCCCTCTGAAAGTTCTCCACTGCCTTAACCAGGTATTGAACTCATACTCACTATCACTGGACGCCTTTATCCACTGTGCCATGTGTCCTTGAAGAAGGCCGGAGCGTACAACGGCCGAAACGTTGTGATAAATATGGCGACAAAGATGAGGACAATAGTCCGAATAATGTAAATAATGTACATAATACCTCACCTCAGAAATATAGACAGACATATATGTATATGAGTTGAAGATCCAATGTAGATAGGGATAGGAATCCGAGAAGATGATAAAATAAAACAAAGAACAAGTAGGAAACGTCTCTCAACAAATCGACAGAGTACTGGTATATTATGATTTTTGGTTAGGTCTCATCATGTCAGACACGTGTTACATGTATTAATACAATAGGTAATATATAAATATGTATGTGGAACATTTCTTAAAACATACTGTTATACACTTACATGAATTTTACGTTACCGTCTAACATACGCGAAAACGCCCAAAGGCTTCCTTATTTGCACACTCTTAAACTATTGCACACGTTAACGTCCAAAATGTTTCTCGCCTTTTTTCATTTCTATTCTCGGTCTCTGACGAAGCCTTAATAAAAGTGAAACATGTTTGATTGTAAAACATTTCCTACTTGTTCTTTATTTTATCATATATATATATATATATATATATATATATATATATAGTAACTTAAAAGCCGCCTTATCAGGTGGCATTTAAGCTAGCGCCGGCGCTTAATTGGACATTCATCATAATAGGTAGGAAAAAGTAGATGCGTTAGGTAAGAATAGACTACAGAAGAACTCAAAATTGTAAGCTCCATTTAAGTATTGTATTAATATTCAAGCTTGCCTTTTAAAATTTTAACGATAATTCTTCTGTCGTCATTTAATTTAAAGTCAATTCGATGTACGTAGGTCCTTACTTTCCTCATAAAGAAATATTTTTATTTTACGAGCAACTTTCGCTGGATTTTACAATTAATTTCGATTATTCCCAAATTCATTTCCAAGTTATAAAAATTGTTATCGTACAAAAAGATTTGTCACAACAAAATCACGTAAAAAAAACAAACTCCAGCAATAAGGAAATATTTGATAATAATAAAATTAAATAGATAAAATCTTTCGAACTAATCAACCATTTTAGAAACAAAAAGGAGGTAAGAATAAACAGAAACACCGTAGGGGTAACATTATATGGTTTAATCCACTTAAACTAAGGACTGATTATCACTTGCATAGCCGCTTTTCTTAATATTATCACTTTGAGAAGAGTCATTAATATGTTGATTAGCTATAAAAACGAGGGATTTGAGCGTCCGAATTGTGACCAAATCCCTTTCAGACAACGAGAAGATTCGTTAACTTATCAAAGTTATTGACTCTTCTCAAAGTCTGAAAGGGAAGAATTTTGCATTCATTTGACATCTGTAATGACTTTCTAAGATACATTTCAGTAATCCGTCCGTTGCGATAAACCCTTAGAAACTAACAATCCTAAGCTCTTGCACATGCCACGGGCGCTGTTTGAAGGGATCGACAGTGAGTAATTTTCATTGCCATACTCAACGAAAGGAGACTTTTCTTCAAATATATGACTTGTCATCAATTACTATGAGTTAGAAACACTAAGATGGCCAGATTGTTAAACTGTTTATATCCTCTCCCTATAATTATTTTCTTATGGTCGATGTGCGTGACACCGTTTAACCACATCTGAGTAAAAAATAATAATGTAGTCTTCCATTGTCATAGTAAGGAAATAAAGATGCATCATAGATCATGGATCTATGAAATTAAATGAATGAATGAAAAAAAGAAAAAAAGAAAGAAAAAAGTCTTTAAAATAAAGCGAAACGGAAGTGTTAGTCTTCCATTTTTTATTTTGCTTGATTCCTCCGTTAATAAATTATAGAGGGAGAGGGCGGAGGGGAATACACATTTTGAAATGAAATCTCTTACTGCAGTTTTGTTCGTCTTCTCCGTTGGCACAATCCTCGTCGTGATCACAGAATTTAAATTCAGGAACACAAACTGGTGAATTACTACATTTTCTCCAACCTTTTTTGCATTCTGAAAAAAAAAAAAAAAAAGAGAATATAATATTTTAAAAATAGTTTTTGTTTTAAGTTTTCTCCACAATTGCAGGCCGAATTTGTTCAAACTGACAAAACAAAACATGAAAAAAATCTCAGTGAATCAAGACAGTGAAAACTGCCGAAAATCTTTTGGTAAAAGAAAGTATCTAAGAATCCAGATTGGAAACTTTTGAAAGTTGATGTATTACTAAATTTTCAGTTTCGCTGTTTAAAACGTTTTAGGCTATTTTAAAAATCAGCTTCAGCTACTAATGAGCAAAATGTCAGTTCAAATTTTGGCACTACTTAAATAGATTGTTTCACTCATAAAATATAGATACAATTTTAAAGGCAATTAATTTTGATAGATTAGTATCCATTAGACATTAATTAGGGTACGACATGTATCGGAATAGAAAATTATTTTATCATTTTAAAAATGGGTTCCTGTTCACAATATAGATACAGTGTACATTCGATTCCTGACTTTTTATAGAGTTATCTGGACTTAACTGTTCTGCGTACGAATAAATTTTTAAATAAAGAACAAACGGATACGTACAATTTTAATTCAAGGAAAAATATCTCGGTTTATTCTTCATTTAAGATAAATAATTATTATCAACATCAACATGTCCCAGAAAGATTTTAAAAGATTTTAAAATTAAAAAAATTAAAAACAAATATGCAGTTATCAATGATGGAAGCACACTTTTAAACCTGGCAGTTGTAAATAACAATTTCGTCCAGATAACTCTGTAAAAAGTCAAAGGTCGATTTTACACACTTTCGATATCATGAATAGCACTCCCACCATTCTAGATTAATAAAAATCAATATTTTTTATTCTAATAAATGTTGTGGTTTCAGCAAAGTCTAATAAATTTTAATCTACCAAAATGATTCACCTTTACAAAAAGTGTTACCCTTTTTTATGAGTGAACCCATTTATTTAAGTAGTGCCCAAAATTTATAGCACTGACTTTCAAGTGAAGCCAAGTTTACTATTTGCATTTCAAATAACGTTTTGAAGTTCAACTCTGCAATCGTCAATATTAAATACTAAATGTGGATGTAATTAGAAGAATAACCAGATGAAGGCATTGAAATCATTTTGATGATAAATAAAAAAACAAATATCGAATAATTTCACAACGTTAGTAAATAAAGTGTATTTACCAAATAATTTACATGTTCCATTAGAAAGGTGAATACTGTCCAATCCTAAAACATTATACGGCGCCGAGTTTGAATAGTTTCCATTTATGTGACAAAAAGTGATGTTGTGTTTTCCTGGGCTCAGTTGGATCTGGGATTTCTGCCACGTATTGATGTTATTTGGTCTTATTTTCAGCATTGACACGCCATTGTCAAATATTTCCAATGCTCCAGAACCATGAAAAGAATAGTAGAAAGTCAAGCAAGCATCAACTGGTAGCATCACTTCGGGGGCATGAAGATCATGTATGGTATCATTTGTCTGTTGACTGAAGGACGATACAAAGAAATTGCCTGAAAAATATAATATGCAAACTACTTATAATCTTGGAGAACAAAACAAGAAAACTGATGAAAATTTCCATGTCTCCACATCTGAAAGGCAATGTCGACGGTTTTATGCTAAAAGGGACAAGTCAACGATGTGTATTGCGTTGATTCTGCATTTAAGGGACTTGACAAAATGCCAGTGTAGGGAAAGAAAAGACTGTACTGAAACAAAGAGAAAAATGAATAGAAAGCCAAGAGAAACATCAGCAAGAACACAAGAATGGGAGCAAAAATAATTATTTAGACACATGAGAAAACAGCTCGAGGGATTTGATAGATAAATTGTCAAGAACATGGCCGTGTAAAAGAAAACTAAAATGAGTTATTTTAATACCAATACCATGCGAAAAATAATATAAACACGAAAATAAATAAAAGACATAGTAACAGAAGATGTAGAATGTCTGAAAAGAAGGATGAGACAGTGCAATACATAATTAATGAATGCAGTAACTTAGTTCAGAAAGACTACAAGAATAAGCATGGTAGGATGGGGGAGAGTAATTCACGGGAAACAATGCAAGCGACTATGTTTTTGCCACACAGAACAATGATGCAGGAATATATAAAAATCTACCCAAGAGAATGAAATTTCCGGCCATTTCCGGCCGAGAGAATGGAGTAAGTTTTAAACAAGAATAAAAATTATGCTTTAAATTGAATGGGCCAAAGAGTAGAACTGATAGAAAGAAAATGTTAGATAAGTACCCAGACTTTGTTAAGGAGGTGAGGAATTAAAGAAAGGTGAAGGCGACAGTCATGCCAATATCTTTCGGGGCACTAGAAACAGTCCCCAACAGAACAGACCAGAGGAACAGGAAATTAGCAGCGTTACTAAAAACAGCAAGAATAATATGAGTGCTGATGTATTGATGAGACTTGCCGTCACTTGATCACCTGTGTAAGTTATTAGTGTGAATAGTTAGCAATTGAATAAAAGAGAGATTTATTTCAAATAGATTCTCTACTACTATTTGTCCCATGTTACCAGGAAATCTAATGTTAAGAGATTGGAAAGATTACCCATTATCCAACAGATATGAAGTCAATCACTTCATGTGTGTGGATGAGAGAAAGTCATTTCGGAAAAAAGGGGAAATAACTTAAAATTCTGATCAACAAAATTAAAAACTAAATGTGACGACTTCAGAAATGCACACCATTGTTAATGTTTAAGAAGCGAAATTTATGTACAAGATAGTAAGATATTCAGGGCCCTAAGCGCTCAGGACCGTTATAAATAGCCCTGTGTATTTTTTGAGTCTCACTCAAATGAGAAGAAATTAAAAGAATAAGAAAGAAATATTTCAGAATAATAATAAAAAGTACTTGAAACTAACGCTGAAAAAAGGGGCACGCACTGGATTTTTTTTTCTTTCGTCGGACCAGCAGCCTTCCACTGTGTTCCGGGCAGATGGGTCATGTAATTATAATTTTAGTCTGAAAAATGATAACTACAAAATGAGTTTTGGGGTATCAGAAGTACAGATATTCAAAGGTGAATGTCTGCTTACTAGTTTCAAGTATTCATTAAAATAGGTATACATTCACTGAATCTCCTTAATGTGCTGTATGATGCAAATGAAATGAATAATTAAACTAACACAAGCGATAAATAGATAGATAGATAGATAGATAGATGCAGAGACAGAGATAAAGTTGCATCAGTTACAATAAATAAAATATACCTTTTTCTCATCATGCAAAAAATGAAGCACCCCCCCCAAAAAAAAATAAAAATAAAACAAAAAACAAAGAAGAAACGAAATGACTTTAATCAGTTGACCTCGAATCCAGAATTTTAAAACGAAGCTTTTCCTCTTTTTATTACGTGCCTTTATTGGGATCCAATGTTTGTGCGTATGATTCCGTTCACCTGAACCCGGTCTTAAAAAAACTGGGGGGTACAGACGCTTACACTAACTTCAAAATGAATACCAGCTGCAATGAGGGAGACCTGACATGTCTATATGTTTGTGGACTATGGATATCCTATGAATGAGGGAATTACTTTAAATTCGCTACAAAGTCTTCCTTACCTGAATACAGACCACGAGAATGGTCAACATCGGGATATTTTTCTTTTCTTCCACTGCTGACTCTCCATGTTCCGAGATCGTACTCATAGCCACATTGATATGGATCTTCAACATCACACTCGATGGATGAAGCTGAAACAGCCAAATACACATATTATGTTTTATAAGAGAAAAACATTTACATTGTTACAATGAAGCGTAATTTGAAAGAAAAAAGAACCTATTTATGAGAAATCATTTTTCTTAAAAATCAATTGAACATAAACATGTAAAAGAGTTTTAAAAATAAATAAAAAGTAAGAAAGCTACTCTATGTGTAAATAATGAAAATTAAACCATTAAATATGAGATTCAATTTTCTCAAGATGTGAATGATTTAAACTAAGATGTAGGTTTTGATCATAAGTTCATGTGAAATATATATATATATATATATATATATATATATATATATATATATATATATATATATATATATATATAATGAAATATCTGCATTATAATGTTTCGATCTGTATTTGTCAGAGTATTTTATGTTAACATAGCAAAAACGGCATATTGTAGCGCAATTTTTGTTGGGGCAATATAATTAAAATGTTCGAACTTGAAGAATAAAGTAATTTCTAGTCCAGTTTGCTATTTAGTAATAATGTCCAGTTCGCATTATATCAATAATAATGATTTGAATTTTAGATATTTGTACATTTACTTCAAAAGCTGTAAAGAAAATTATATCAATATTGAAATAGGAAAACAAATGACAAGATCACGAAATGCTGTATAAAATAATGACAGGTGTAAAATAAAGATATTTTTATTCTGCAAAAATATATTAGGTTGGTGCAAAAACAATGTCGTTTTCTCACATATGTTACTATGTGAGAAAACGACATTATTTTTGCACCAACCTAATATATATTTTTATATCTTATAGAAATAAAGATGAACTGATGAATACTAACTAGTGTCTCTGACTTATTATTTTATTCGTATATATATCCCATAACTAAAAAGGGAATTACTATAGAGCTTTTTAAGCCATTGTTTTAAAATTCTTTTTAGGTAATTTAAATGGAAGGAAAAGATTAAGACTATTCCTATCAGATTCATATCCAACGACCCCCACCCCACCGCTTTACCTTCCGTCTGTTCGGAGCAAAGAGTGGTTGGCTTTAATAGAAAGTAAAATAAATTGCAATATTATTTCTCCAAAACTAAAATTATATTATTTCTTGGCCGTAAACCAATCACGATTAGAAGGTAGAAGCATAATAACGGGAAATAGATAAAATGTTTCTAGAATCGGCAGTTATCGGAATTAATCGGTTATTATCGGAATTAATCGGTTATTATCGGAATTAATACTAGAAACGAATTGTGCTTAATAACTAATGATTTGCTTGATTTTCAAATGTACTTCAAAATAATGTTTTCATGAATTTGAATTGAGAATTGAATACATACTGCAGTTGACTTCATCTCTGTTATCTGCACAATCTTGGATTCGATCACACTTGCTTTGATGAGAAATGCACTTTTCATTTCTACCGCAAGTAAAAGAATCATCTGGACAAACTGGAAAATGAAAAACAATAAAGAGGTTAACAAAAGACAATCCTATCAACATTTATATTTGTTGAAGAAAAATGAAACTTAAAACATTAAGTCAATATCCGATGATATATTTTTTAGAAGTCATCTCTGAATTCAAAAGCGGGGATCAAAATAACAAGAAAACAAAATTTGAATTGAATCTAAGCTCAAAGTATTACTGATACAACTAATATGGAATGTTTGGAATAAAATCATTTTATTTACGAATCTTGGAGAATATTAAGTTACAGGCATTTTATAATTCTGCAGCCGAGTCGAACGCTGAAGCATCTTTTTAATTTGTATCAAGAAGTAGAGAACATTTAGACAGTGATGATATTCGACACAGTACTATAACTTGTATTTTTAATATCTATATGACAGATAAAGATATATTAATGCATTTCTAAGAAAACAGTCCAAATATAGGTGATTTATTTTCTGATTTCAAATAATTTCATTTCTTTAACTCTCGATTTTAAGTTTTCAAAGCGAAAATATAAAGCTAACGTGATGATAAAATTAGTTTTTTCAGTTTTCTCATTTCAAATTAAACATAGAATTTATGAAAACTTCTTCATCCCATTTCACCGAATGTCATTTTTATATTTGATAATAGCGATTAAAAAGGGCATACTAAAATAACAGAAAGGAACAATAAAAAAGAGTTTTAAAAAAAATTTACTTTGCCTTAATGTGGTAAAATCGAAATTCAAAAAACAATTAACAAAAATGAAAAAAAAATATATCAGCATGAATGGTTTATCGATCCTCTCTAATCAGAGCTCAATCAAAGACAAGAAATGTACATAGAGACTAAATTAAACAACACCAAAGACTGGATGCTATAATAAATGTATTGTGAGACCGAAAACTACCTACACAATAGACTCTTCCAGACCTATATTAAGTAGGCGACATAGCACTCTAGAGAGAGTGACACACAGAGACAGTGAGAGTCTAGTACGACTACCAGTGTTGGACACTAACTTATAGTAAGCTCTGCTTACACTATCTCTGTAACCTGTTGTTAATATATCTTTCTTACTTCTAATTCGTGTTCCGTGTTTTACTTCTGTGGGCGCAACTTTAGCACCCACATCAGTGGCGACGAGGATTCTAGAAACGCACTCACGGCGAAACCTAAATACCTTACCAAAAACTACATCTGGGTCGACGAAGAATTCTAGAAACTCAGTCACGTCGAAAAACCGCACTGGCACGGTGCCAGTCCCACATCAGTGGCGACAGAAAGATTCGAGAACTTCGTTCTCACCATATCAATAGCGACAGTACTCGAAAAATACACAAACTCAACGCGTTCCCACAGCAGTGTTGAACGTGAAATTAAGCTGGTATTAATACATTAGCGATTCAAAAGCTAAACACCCAGTGTCTACATATATTACAATACCAAACGCCATTGACAAACTAGCGATTCGACATCTACGGAATATTAAAGTCTCTCCAATACGAGAACGATTTCTACACACCCACACACACAGAAAAAAAACAGTTGTTCGTAAAACAAACTGACAATACAAGAGCAAGTACTACCATTGTACTCAAGTTTCGAAAAAACTATCGAAAATTTTTTTATATAACTGAGTTGAACTCAGGCATAAAATTATTCTCCCCTCAAATTCACTGAGGTGAGTTTTCTCTTTTTTTTTTTTGTACCTTTCTAAAAAAAAATACATAAGTGTGGTGAAATGTATTCAATTATGTTAAAATTAACGGAACCACGGGAAAAAAAGCTAAACACATATAACTGGTTTAGTTTAACTAATTGTCTGTCCATATTTTTTTTCTGTAAAAGGAAAAAAAAAGGAACAAATCTATCAAGATTTTTTTGTGTACCCCCTCTTAGTACACGTGTTTCAAAGAAAAAAAAAGCGCTGTCATTTTTAAATATGGAAGATTTGCAAAAATTAGTTTCCCAAATGTTAAATCTAAATTTGGATCAGCAACAAAAATCAGAAGAACGACAACAACAACTATTTTTGGAATTAAATAAACAACAAAGGGAATTCCAAAAAATTACGCTTCAGAATGCTGAACTACAACAGAAACAACTTAAAGAATTACTCGTAAATGCATTAAAAGGCTCAAACTCTGAAAAAGATACAATATTCTCCCAGAGTACAATCTAAAATTCAATGGAAACCTTTGAATACGTACCAGAGGAAGACAAAACGTTCCAGGAATTTTTACAGGCGCTACGAAGATATTTTCAACGTAGACTGGGAACAATGGCCCAGTAAAAAAAGGTACGTCTATTATTGAGAAAACCGGGAACTAAAGAACAAAGTAGGTTCGTAGACTTCATACTACCCAAGAAAACGACTGACTTGGATTTTTCAGAGACTATTAAGCTCCTATTGGAACTATTTGGGCCTAACACAACCTTGTTCCACAAACGTTGGAAATGCCTGAACATAGTAAAAAATAACCAGCAAGATTTTCTAACGTTTGCAGCATCGGTAAACAAGCTCTGTAATGATTTTAAACTAGCCGAACTGACTGCCGATGATTTCAAGTGCTTAATTTTCTCACAAGGTCTTGTATCAGCAGAAGACGCCGAAGTCAGACGACGGGTACTGACCAAGCTTGAGAACGAACAAGGATTGACTCTCCAAAAACTGGCAGAGGACTGTCAAAGAGTAATATCTGTAAAGCGTGACTCAAACACTATGGAGGAATCAGGTGTGACTCAGATTAATAAAATCAGAAGTAAGTCTACCTCCTATTCCTATTAAAATAAGTTAAAGAAACCGCCCGGACCATGTTACCATTGTGGTAAATGGCATTGGATGAAATTCTGTACAGTTAAGAACAAAAAATATTGCAAAAATTGCAAGTGGGCATAATTTAATTTCGTGCTGGTACGCCAACAGAACGAGAAACCCCGAAAATAAAATTAGGCAAGCTCAATCTGACAATATTGTCGATAGGAATTTAAGAAAATATGTAACTGTGGATATTTTCAATAAGTCCATTAAATTGTAGCTTGATTCGGGTTCTGATCTTTCAACCATTAACTGGCGTACTTGGCGAAAATTGAACAAGCCAACCTTATTAAAAACGGATAAAACAGCAAAATCCGTAACTGGCGAAAAGATTAACATTTTAGGCGAGGTAATACTTACAGTAACACTAAATGGAGTTACCAAAAAGCTCAAAGCCTACGTATTAAAAACTTCAGACAACTTATTTGGAACTGATTGGATAGAAAAATTCAATTTTTGGGATTGCTCAATGAGTACATTTTGTCGCAAGATACAAAGTACAACGTCCAATTTGGTAAATCTAAAAACGGAACTCAAACAACAATTTCCCCAGTTTTTTTTCTGGCGGCCTTGGGAAATGTACTAAAATGAAAGCTAAGTTCAAGGTGAAGGACGGTGCACAACCAGTATTCAAAAAGAAACGGAATGTCCTTTTCGTTGCTCTAGAACAAATCAACAAAGAGTTAGATAGACTCGAACAAGCAGGTATTCTGTCAAAAACAGATTTCAGCGAGTGGGCAGCACCTACGGTCTACGTAAAAAAGAAGTCCAATCAAATACGAGTATGCGCAGATTTTTCCACAGGGTTAAACTATGCCTTGCAAGATCACCACTATCCTCTCCCAAGCCCTGAAGAAATTTTCCATAAACTCAGTGGTGGAAAATTTTTTCTAAAATCGACCTCTCGGACGCATACCTTCAGATAGAGGTGGAAGAACAAAGTTCCAAATTACTCTGCATAAACACACATAGAGGGTTGTACAAATACAACAGGCTGGCTTTTGGAGTAAAGGTTGCGCCTGCAATTTTCCAGCAGGTCATGGACGCCATGCTGGGTAACCTTGACTACGCAACAGCCTATTTGGATGATATACTAGTTACTAGTAAAACTACGACAGAGCACCGGAACAATATAATAAACGTATTCGAAAAGATACAAGAATACGGATTTAAGGTTAAGGAGGAAAAGTGTGACTTTTTCTTACCAGAGATTAAATACTTAGGTCACATTATAAATAAAGACGGTCGTTGGCCGGATCCAGAAAGAGCCAACGCGATCAGAAACATGCCGGCCCCAGATAACGTTCAAACGTTACAAAGCTTCCTCGGCCTAGCTAACTTTTACCAAGGGTTCATTAAGAACATGCAAAATTTCAGAGTGCCTCTCAACCAACTTTTAAAAAAGGACCAACCATGGTCATGGACCCCGAAATGCCAAGACGCATTCGAGAAGATCAAGAAAACTCTTACTTCAGACCTCTCCCTCACACATTTCGACCCTAGTCTCGACATTATAGTCGCAAGTGATGCAAGCTCGTACGGCATAGGCGCTTGCATATTACATAAACTACCAGGTGGTTCGCATCTCTACTTCCAGCTGAGAAACAATAAATCCCAAGAGGAAAAAGTATTAAGAGTTTTATTTTTTCTCTCCTTTTCAAAAAGAAAACTCTTTGGAAGTAGGGTATTGTGAGACCGGAAACTACCTACACAATAGACTCTTCCATGCCTAAATTAAGTAGGCGACATAGCACTCTAGAGAGAGTGATAGAGAGTGACACGGAGAGACAGTGAGAGTCTAGTACGACTACCAGTGTTGGACACTAACTTATAGTAAGTTGCTTACACTATCTCTGTACCCTGTTGTTAATATATCTTTCTTACTTCTAATCCGTGTTCCGTGTTTTACTTCTGGGGGCCCAACTTTAGTACCCACATCAAAATGCATAAACACTAAAGTTCAATTGTAATATATCAATTCCTAACAGCTACTCCCTCTGCTTACAGAAAGATAACTAGTAAGACTTAATACGAGAATATAAATGTAATTTACTCACCAATTGGACCACAGTTGCCATTCTGAAGAATTACATTATCAAGCGCTATTCCCAAAAAATCGCTAAAACCAACGAATATCAAGGATATATTTCCTCCGGGTATTTCGAATTGACCAACCGTCCATTTTCGTAAATCGGAGTAGAAATAATTCCATGACGTCGCGATTGTGCCATTGCTATTATGCACATTCACCCATAGACGTGAACCCATGTCACCAATGTGATGGAACTGAACACAAGACTGAGGAATCATTTCGAAAGGAGACATAAGAGGCCACATTCCATAGCGTAAAACCATTGAATATTCTACAAATAAAAAAATAACAAAATGACATTTTATTAATTTGGCCAACACTGAAACATAAAAAGATAATTGTATAATCACATATAATATGCTAAATATTTTATGATTATTTTTTAATATTAATATTTTACGATAATGAAGTGATAATTATCAGCATCGTCCTAATTATTATCATTTTATCATCATTTGTGCACGTTATGTTTCCTGCTTTGCATCCTGTAGAGCCAGCTCCAAACTATGGTCCTTAGGCCCTATCAGAGAATTGTCAGTTAATTGATAGTACTTTTCTTAGTATATTGGATGTTCCTGGGCGATCTTCTGGGCAACTTGTATATTGATGTTACCTGGGGCACTGTTAGTAAAATTCTCCATTCTTTTGCTCTCGAGGCCCAGAGCTCAGATTACTATTGGTAGAGTCTCAGTCTTCATCCCCCACATCCTGTTAATCTCGATCTCCAGGTCCTTGTATTTCGACAATTTCTCGATAATTTTCATAGAGGTGTTTCTCTCAGATAGTACTGTTATGTCAATAAGCATACACTTCCTGAGTTTCTTGTCTTTTATGATATCAAGTCTGTTGGCTTTTATTTCCATGTCAGTTTGAATTGGTATATCCCAGAAGATAGCCACATCGTTATTTTGGGTAATTGTGTCTGGTTGGTGATCATACCATCTCTCAGTGGTTTCGATTTTGTGCTTCTTGCATATCTTCCATATGTTGCTACCTTGTTATGTCTGGATATATTCATTTTTTGCTAGTTCCGGATATCCTGAGATAATATGGTCGATAGTTTCATCATATTTTCCGCAGATCTTGATTTTCAGGTTAGTTCCATCCTTGATTATTTGATAGTGATAGGATCTGCTTGCGAAACTTTGGTTCTAAGCAGCACTAATTCGGCTTTCTGTCTCAGCTTTCAAGCCGGTGCTCCTCAGCTACTGATGTGTTTTCTGTTGGTCCACATCTGCTTCTTTCATGCTTTTTAGGTATTTGCCATTAAATGCTTTGTCCTCGCAGGTTTTTTTTTTTTTTTTTTTTTTTCTTAATTTCATTTGACCAAGTTGATTTGTTTTACTTATTTGGCGTAGATGGTATTCGTTTCATTTTTTGTTGGTAGGATTTCAGATATATTATGCTGGTTCTTGAAGAATGTAGCTTCTTTGTTTATGGAGTGGATTTGATGTTTTACTATTTATAGGAGAGTATCATTGGTTTTGTGAGGTATGCTTCGAATCCGTTTGTTGTAGTTGGATTAGACCTCGACCTCCTAAAGCTTAGTCCATACAGCCTATCGACATTTGGGTAAGCATTTTTCTAGTCTTGGCGTCCATTCTATCAATGTCATTCAACTTCCATTGAATAATGTGGAAGCTGTATGTTACTACGGGTATAACTAAGGTGTTGATTACCTTCATTTTATCGGTCCTATTGTGTTTGCTTTATCGTATCAAACGCACTCTCCTATAATATTCTTTTCAGATCTTTTTCTTCATAATTGAATGTTCTATTGCGTCTCCTTCATTAATTCCGAAGAATTTGTAGGTATCATCTTGGTCTAGTTCCTTTATCTTGTTGTTGATATCAAGGTCTAAATATGTAGTTATTGTTAGTTTACCACTTTTGAAGTTGGCTTTGGCACATTTGTCGATTCTGAACTCCATCCTAATGTCTTCGCCGCTGAAGGTTTTAACAACAGTGAGTAGATTTTTCTGCTGGTTGTCATCCTTAAACATTTTAAGGTCATCAATATAGAATGGGTGATTCAGTTTGCCATTCTGTGACTTGTATCCGTAGCTACTAATGTTCAGTAGGAAGCTGAGTGGTACTAGCACAAGGCAGAAGAGCAGTGATGACAATAAATCTCCTTGAAAGATAACGCTTTTGATTGGTCTCCATGTTAATGACCCGTTTGTATGGTTTAGGTTTAGTGTCGATTCCAGTTTTTCATGCTCTCCGTTACGAATTTTTACGGTTGTGGAGCATACTGTATATTTTTAGGCTCTTCTCTCTCCATGAGTCTGGTACACTGTCGAACGCCTTTCTGTAGTCAATCCATGCTATCGATAAGTTTCTTTTCCTTATTTTCATCTCTTCCAGCATTGTTTTATTGAAAATTAGTTGATCCTTGCACCCATAATTTCCTCTTTTACCATCCTTCTATTCTTCTGGGAGTAAATTGTTTTTCTCAGTGAAGTTGTATGTCCTCTCGGTTATGATAAAAGTGAGGAACTGTTACATTGTTGGTAGGCAGGTGATAGGCCTATAGTTCTCCGAGTTCTGCGTCTCTTCTGTTTTGGGGAGTAGGTATGTTATTACACACGTGAACCATTTGGGGCATTTTTCTAGGTTTATGATTATATCATTATATGCCCGTGCGATCTTGGTGGGTGCTAGATAGTTTTTTTTATCCAAAAAAATAGCTATTCAGTCTATTCCTGGTGCTTTCCGGTTTTTTGGTTTTGTAGATGGTAGTGGCTGTTTTATTAATATTGATGTCCGGCCATTTTTGACTCTCTATATGTGTGTGTTGTTCCTATTGTTGCTTGATCCATGTAAGTTCTTTCATTGTACTTTTTGCAGTTTTCCCACATCTTGCACCAAACCTTCTCGACTTGATAGATATTATGTGTGTCATTTATCCCTATTTTATTTTTCCCCAGTTCTCGATATATTTTCTTGACATTTTCTTTAAAGATTTTATTTTGCCAGAAAAATTCTTTTTTCATAACGCCTGATTCTCTGTGCTTTCGCTTGAATTTGTTGTTTCAGCTTAACTTTCGGTCCGTCAGTCTTATTCTTTATGTCAAGGCTTCGTTTCACTTGTCTCGTTTTTCTTTCTTTCATTTTGGATGCCTTGTCTACTTCTCTTAAGTGACAATTGTTCTTGTAATTTATTTATTTCGGTTTCTATTTTTCTTTTCAGACTGGAATTTCTTTTGCATTGTGTTTTTACTTTTTCACCTCTTTTTTTTCTGCGATCGTTGCTGAGGCCGCATATATAAGGTGATTAATTTCTGTCAGGTTCATCGGTCTTTTATTTTTTTAATTGCTTGGTTAGCAAGGTTGATATTTTTCTATATTGACGGTTTTTCTTTTGGAATTGTCGGCCTTTCCTCGAAAGACATTTCCTTTACCTTCTCCCATTTATATCGGGTATTTTTGTCAAATTTGTTTCTCACTTATATTCGTCATTATCTTCCTCTATTTGCTGGGTTGTTGGCATTTAGCCACTCGTTTAATCTATTTTTGATATTTTCTCGGATGTTTTCAAATTCCATGTCCGGTATTCTTTTTTTCCTGATGATGTCACGCTTGACATTGGCTAGTTTGTTATCATCAATGTTTAGTCTGTTTGAAGGGTGTATTTCTCGCCAGATATTATAGATGGCTTTGGTCGTTGTTGTCGATGTTTATTATAGCGGTGTAAAACGTTATGATTACTTCAATATACTCTTCCCTAGACCATTTGTTTATTGTTCTTTTTGTGGTATATTTTTTTAATGAAGTTAGAAGGCCTCTTTGAGGATTGTCCACGACGTGGTTTTACTCCAGTTCTCGTTCTAGAGTTTATTCCAGTTGAAAACTTTTCGATCCCAGTCCGCTTCCTCACTGGGGATCGCGGTCCTTGTTGATTCTCGTGACGACCGATGTGGTTTAGCAATATTTTTCGTTGTGTCAGCATTATAGTTAGTTCGTATTTACCCTTACGTGGGGGCTGGCTTGTGGGCCCCAGACTATATCCATACCATGGTGGGCGTTATTATTATTATTATTATTATTATTATTATTATTATTATTATTATTATTATTTCCTTTGATTTCTGGTGTATTTCATTCCAGGTCCCGACCAGAGATCTAAAGTCAGAAATGGCATCATGAAATTTTCCACTGAGCAGTTTGGAAAAATAAAATCGCACATGTTTTACATAGATAAAGCCTTTTTCTTCTCTAAGTCAACTAATGATGTGTTACTAGTTATTGCTGAAAGATTCTGTCAAGCATTAGATAAGAATAGGGAAGCTCGGCTGTTGCTTTAGATATTTCTAACGTGTTTAACACGATTTGTCATGGTGGTTTTATTCACAAGTTGAAAGGCTATGGTATTTCTATGAAAATTATGATTTAATACATTCTTATTCGCGAAATGAAAGGTATCTTCAACTGCCAATTTTATACATCTCTTTACATCAATGCCGGTGTCCCGCTCTATCAGTCTTCTCGACTCAGTATCTATGCTGATGACACAGCTATTTCTTCTTGTCTTAATGGTGAGTCTGATAGATTTGAAAAAGTCAAATTGGCTGCTGGTCTCAAAAATGACCTCCAATCTGTTGGGTCAAGAAATGGCTTGTTCATTTTTCCTCCTCCAAAGTGAAACTACCATCTTTTAACCGTCTTTTTAACTGTTTTGCCTTTCATCAACATGACTGATGTTAACCTCCAAGAGAATGACTAATTGAGCCTTCTCAGGTTAACGTTTTTTACTGACATGAAGTGGAATGCTTATATTGAATCAATTGGTAGGTTTGCTGCTAGGAAAGTTTGGTTCCCTGTCTCCTAAATAGATTTTCTCCTCAGAATATATCTTAAAACTTCATGAATTTACCATTAGTCCATGCATTGAATATTGCAGTCACATATGGTCTGGTACTTCTGATGCGTATTTAGAGATTCTTGGCATAATCCATATTGTCCTGACCTGGCATCTCGACTTCACTTCCTTTCCCATCGCCGTAACGTAGCTTCCATGTGCATTCCCTATAAATATTTTCATAGTAATTGTTATGATAAGCTTTCCTATTTGGTACCTAGAATTTACAAATTTAAGTGCAGTACTAGATCGATCTCATCATGGCTGAAACAGCTAGATGTAACCATAAGTTGTATGCTAACAGTTTCTTCTCACTTATCGCTTGTGGAACTCTCTTCCGCTTACTTGCTTTCCAATCAACTTTGATCTTCAAAAATTTAAATTCAATGTCAATCATCATATTGCGTATTCTTAATTTCTGTTCTTTTATTGTTTTTTCTCCTTAATAATGTTTTTTATCAGATTCTCAGTAATCATATTTTGTCTTAGTGGAGTGAAAGGATAAAAAAGCGGTTATAGTAAACATTATGCCTTCTTTTTCCTTATCATATTATAAAATAACTTTTTTGAAAGAATATTTAATTACAAATAATTAAATAAGGATAATTCACTTGTGTCAAATATATGAAAAAATTAGAAATATATTTAAATTTCATAATAAAAATTATTGAAGGTACATTCATGCCAATTAATATGATAAACAAATGATGAGTATAATAAATAGATAGAATATACAACTTCAAATAAAATATGCAATTAAATAAACTAGATAATAAGTAAATAAATAAATAATATAATATAATAAAAACAATAATTGAATAAATAATAAATAATCATCACTTTCATTATTTTCTGTAAATTTCATTGGTATCTCTTATAGCAATAAAAAACACGTTCATTTACTTTGACAGACTGCATTCTATTATTATTATTATTATTATTATTATTATCATTATTATTATTATTATTATTATTATACATGCACTTGTACTTTGACATTAAATGTCTAGTGGTGATTGCTGAAGACTACGTGGTCGTAAGTTTCCTCATCACCCCTCATAATATCATAGTAGACCACAACAATACCAGGGTTTTAATAATTTCAACTCTTCCTTGAAACTCATCTAATAACGATCCTAGCTATTTTGACAGATAACTAATCATTCTTATTAGTATGCGCTCGATTTAATTTTCATATTCCATATTTGATCCTAACTTCGAGAGCAATTTGATGTTTATTTCCCAGAACAATTTTTATTTTCCGAATGATATTTAAAAAAAAATAATTTAACTACAATCAAGGTAGTAATGCCACTCTTACGCAGGGGTTATGGAGAGTGAAAGTGAAAGAAAAGACTGGGTATAGAGTGGGGGAGATTGAGGAAAGGGTAAAAAACGAAAGGAATTCAAGAAGATAGGAGATGGCGATTGACGTTGCTTTCAATTTTTTTGTGATTGTAGTCATCAGAAAAACAATAAACAGAAAGGAGTTCTACAGGTGGGAAGTGCAAGAAAATAAACTGTTAGAAGAGAAATAGCAATTACATTTAATTATTTCAACAGTAAACGGGTGGGACCTAGATGTCAATCTAGTAGCACGCTTAAATTCCCGTATTCAGGGCACCAGGGAAAAAACCTTGTCAGAGCAGTTGCTATGAAAATATTTGTAGAAAATACAGAGGGAAGCAATGTCATGTCGGTGAGAAAGTGGTTGAATCCGAGATGCCAAGTCAGGATCAATTACATTTCAGATCCTTCTTTGGATTTTGTCAAGAACCACGAGATGAATAGCAGGAAAACCAGACCAGATATGGCAACATTATGAAATGCACGAACGAATGGTAGATTTGTGCAAAATGAATGCAAAAAAAAAAAAATTCTGTCACGACACAGTGACCCAACTTTCATTGCAGTAGATGCAGCTATTGATTCGATGTAGTCGTTCCACTTCAAGTCACTTGAAAGCTTGAGGCTAAGAGGAAGCAAAACGTTGCTCTCTAGGTGTCTAGCATCAGCTATACTGATGGCGGGCAGGAAATTTTCTCTATAGTAGTTAAATGAGAGCAGTTTCGTTTTGGAGTCATAACAATTTACAAGCCATTTCCTGCCACAGTTAACCACTGATTGGAGGTCCTTTTCAAGAGAAGCAGCCAGGTTTACTTTGTCAACTCTGACGGATTTTCTATTGAGACAAGAGTAAATGTTAATGTCATCTGCATAAATGCCTACTTAGGAACCGATGACATCAGGAAGATCATTGGCGAAGACCGGAAACAACGTAGGATAGAGTCATGGGTGACACACGCGTTCTTGTGAAAGGATCTGAAAGCAAGCCGGATCAGAACGACCTTCATATCACGATTTGATAGGAACGATTGGATTAAATCACATAATGTGATCCTGTAATACCGTAACTCTGGAACTTACGTAGAAGACCAGCGTGCCAAACCATGTCAAACGCTATCGAGATATGTAGAGCCACAGCTCAAGCTTCGCCGTTATTATCAAGAGATCGATATACATATTCAGTGATGGCCGTTAGCACATCAGCGGTAGACCTGGCAAAACGGAACCCATATTGATTGTCAGAGAGTAGATCGTGAGAGGTAAGATACTTAACTACTTCAGAATTGATTAAAGCCTCGAATACTTTGCCGAAAGCGGTAGACGACTAATAGAGCGATAGTAAAAGGGGTCAGGAGGTTCTCCAAAGTTCTTAAAAATAGGAACCACAGAGAAGTGCTTCCAACAAGCTGGAAAGCAGGAACCAGCGAGTTTGGAGAGAACTAGAGTCTGTTTGGGAGCACATTTCTTTAGGACAGCGGCTTGGTTACCGTCACCCACCGTTGCCTTATGGGAGTTTAATTTAGAAATTATATCAAAGACAAGTGACGGGGTTATGCGCATATCACTCAGTAGAGTCTCTGTTGGGGAAATCAGATGTGGATAATCCGAATGAGTCGAGGTCGAGTGTTGAGTTGGAAGAGTATTTCTGAGCAAAGCTTTCAACCTTATCTGCTGTAGATGCCAGGAATTCGAATTGATTGAATGGAGGAGAAATTGAGGATTTGTTGTTGTTCAGCACACTCTTGCAGAGCCGCCTTTAATCTCTAGAACAGATCTTGCGTGATTCTATATGTTGTTTCATTCTATCAGCAAATAGTAATCAGACGTGTCGCTCTGGTACAGCCGGAAGAAGTAATTCCTGTGGGCTACAGTGGCCGAGCATGCAGGAGAAAACCAAGGAGATGAACGCGGTTTAACTTGGTATTTCCTTGCTTGAATGAAAGCATCGACGCCGGCTTTCACCCAAGAGGTGACATCAGACGCGCATTTTCGAACAGGATTATTAAAAACTTAATTCCAAGGGACGTCCCGAAGGAAATCACGGAATGAGTATTGTGCTGATACCACTTGTATACATAGTCGAACTCCAAGTGCTTGCACATTTCTCATTGAATGACTATTGCTACCTTTTCTGGGCTACTTGGTTACATTCATTGGTTATGTCTTACCGTATCACCTCTTTCTTCCAGAAGGTGGCATCTGCTGTTTAGGAGGGTATATATTTGCCTCGCTCTAGCTTGTCCAGATGTATTTGTTTTGAACTAAGATAAAAAATTCATTTTCTCGTTTCGTGTTTCCTCTGCATATCCATCTCAATGATTTTATATTCTCTGTTTATTTTGCTGATTTTTAGAAGAAGTCTCAGTTCTTGAATGATGTAATACTCGTTTTAATTTGTTGAAACATCAAGAAATCTTACCACAGAAAATTCAATTTTATTGGGTCTTCAACCACACACCCTGTTTTATTAAACGAATAAAATCTGGTCTAAATTACTTTTTGATGTTTAGCAGTAAACAACAGTCTTCTAAATGGTATTGCCTTATACGGAAATCAAGTTTTATTTGATTTTTATGGCAATCTAGCAAAAAAATTGGTCGATTTCAGATATCCCACTTCTGTTGTTGTGTTTCTTGTGGTAGATCCAGCATAAATCAGTGAACAAAGTAGTAAAATATGAATCAGTAAATAATAAGAGTCGAAATCATTTCCTTATAATAGAAAGTACTCAGAGAGTATACCTCAGCTAATTCAATTCCCATTAAAGAATGAAAAATCAAATAACTGATCCCGGATGTGACAAAAGCTAATAATTACTGTAATTATAATAATAATTATTTGTAGTATATTTTGCAATAATCACCGCGATATTGCTATTATTGAACTATACTTCCGTTATGAAGATGTCACTTTGGTGAGATTATGATTTCGTCATTAATTCTGAAAAAACCGTAAAACAAAATCCAAACAAGTTTCCTAGAACTGCCACAAAACTTCTTCAGTTGTGCCATGGGCTCTTGCACATCCTCCCACAAAATGTTATGGAAATGCATTTATATATTTTGTAGATAATATTTCGGAAAGAAACGGACAAGTATAAATTAATACATTAGCACTGTTCAACTTCATTGGCGGACGAAAGTATAATTAAATCGATACATGAATTTCTTTCTCTCTCTTTCTATGTATATATATATATATATATGTACAATACACAGGAATAAAATTCACTTAATATAAGGCTTGAGAGCCACTCAAAGTATAGGTTACTGTTAAAATTGTCATAATGATTGAGGTGAGTGAGTGAGACATATGTGTGTGTGTGTGTGAGTATGTGTGTGTGTATATGACATGTTTCGTTGTATAGTTTAGACATCTTCTGTTTACTTATTTTCGATAAGATCCTTTCATGCCCACCGATATGTTTTTTGATGTCATTATTGTAGGACGTGAGAAAATCGTTGTGTTTATACATATTTGTTTTATTTCCAAGTACTTTCGACATGTCATCTTCAGGGTATTGTTTATTATAAAATAAATATTATAGTATTCATTATTGTCAGAGACAAATTGTTATCTGAAATTTAAATTTCTCACAAACGGAGTGAGGAACGCTGCGTCAGTACGTGACCGCTAAAACCGTTCTGAAAGTTAAATCTCTTACAAATAGAATGAGGAACGCTGCGTCAGTGCATGACCGCTGAAATCGTTTAAAGGGAGGTAACTAAGTATTGTTTGGAGAGTTTTTTTTACGGAATGAGCAGTAAAAAGAAACTATTAGTGTAAACGTTGGCATTTCAAACTATTATACACATTTTAAAATATTGTTGGAGTATTCATAATTTATTCTATTAAAGTTTGGTTTCAATTTTTAATATAGATAGCTTCAAGAATTTTTACTTTATGTTTATTCTTTTCGTGAAAACTTATAGAGGTATTTTCAACAAGGATTTTTATGAATTGCGAATGTGGACAGGTATGCTGTTGTAAATGTCTGGAAATGTTAGACATATTATTCAAATGAAAACTTAACTACCAAGATGACGTTGTTGTAGTGTATACAACATATTATTTTTACCATAGGAGATACAATCTCCCAGAGGTCATTTGAATTTATAAACAATGTTAATTTTCTGTAAGATGTTAGTATGCGGGGAAAAATTCATTACGCATGGTTGTTTTAGTAGATTAATGTAGCATATACTTAATATTTTTTTATAGGATTTGTGGTGGATATATTAGTTTTTATTAATTTTTTTAGGATATTTTCATTTTGTCTATAATTAGAATGCATTTAGTTACGATATAAAAGATTGATATGTTTAAGGTTAGTTGAAGAAGTATTATATTCTGTTTGTTTAGTATAGAGATATCTGATGGAACGTCTTATTTGTTCATCAACAATATAGTTAGGGAATTATTATTGATGAGAGTTTGTTATATATTTTTCTAGTTCACTGTAGAAAATCTATTTTGTGGATAAATTAATTTTATTAGTTTTCTTCTATAATTGCTATTTTATGGTAATTTGGACATTCACTCCTATTCACAGGAATTATGCTGGTAGTTTTTATAGTGAACTTATTGTTTTTAGTATTTATCAGTATATTTAGAAAAGGAATTTTGTTACTATTATTTTTACTTATATATATATATATATATATATATATATATATATATATATATATATATATATATATGTGTGTGTGTGTGTGTGTGTGTGCGTGTGTGTCTGTGTGTCTGTGTGTGTGTGCTAGACATATAAAATGATTTTGAAAATTTTTACTTTGATTTTAAAATCTTTTAAAATCGACTTACATATTTAATTTTCTGTTGCATTCTCGCACAAAGTCACTATTGTGACACTATTTAGCTATGGTAATTGGCTAACTAATTAACCATAGAAACAGTAAATACTTAAGGCGAAAAAGAGCTATCCCGAAAGATATCCCGATCGATGTTAAAAAAAAAAGGATTTTATTTTATTTACGAAAAAGATACTTTTCACAAAAGACAGTAAACCCGTGGAAAAGGCCATATTTGAGGTTTTCTCAGGTTGATTAATGTCTTGCCGAGGGAGATGGGAAGAAAGGCAATTATTAAGATATCGGCCAGACCATGGCGGTCATAAAAATTTCGCCTTGAGACGATCGCCGATACAGGCAGAGAGAATCAATGTTAATTATCTTTCCAAGATATCGTTTATTTTTTCTTAGCCACCGGCGAGGAAAAGCAATATGGCAATTATAAAATTTTGTCATTGTCTCGACATATGTGAGGGGATTGTTATTATTTATCTTATCAACGTGTCGCTTCAGACAAATAGAGTGGAGAATTGAGATTTGGCGAGATAAAAGAATTTAATTTCTCAATAAGTCAAGGATTTCATTATAAAGCTAACTTCACGAAGATACCAGATGGCAAACTTTGACAGTGATTGATAGAGTCGGTAGAGAGTGCTGGCTAAGTGAATTCTGGGTGGCCAAAAACATATGATAGAAATTTAATTGTCAATATGGAATTAGTAAAAATTTTGCCCGATGGGAAAAAGGAAAATTTTGTAAACAAAAATTCTAGATTATAATTTTAAGAATGCCAGCTTAGCCACACCCGCACGGCCGCATTCGTCGAGTGGTAGCAATGGTGATAGGCGGAGATGAATGAATGAGAAAGACGGAGAAGTTATTAACGCCCACCGAAGGGATTGATATGAGATGTCAATGTGAGAATGAAAGAGTCTAGGATGATAGCTCTCCTCTGACCTTCCCTCATGGACAACGGAGACCCCACCCCCGGAAATGGAAAGTGATTAATTTTCCAAAAATGGGAAGTAATCAAATTTCCTGACGTAACAACATAGAGATTTCTTGTTAGAAATCGAGATTTACCGAGAACCCCAGGCCGCGTTTGGCCCCACACCGGGTTTTGGTCGTTATCCATATAAACGAACGTCCTCGGGTCGTTCAGAGAGTTCTGAGTTGCAGTCGCAGTTGAGCTGGTCTTGGAGTTAGTGTCAGAGCGTAACCAGTGTGTTGCCTCGCAGAAGCTGACCGAGAGATTCCACGATCTCCGACTTCGCCTATCTTACCAATAGCAAATTGTACTGACGAACGAAGCCAAGCCAACACCTAAGAACTAAATCAGTTGATTTAAGATACCAACTTTCTTGAAACATAGAAGTGTCACATTTCGTAGAAAACGGGCTGGGAGAAAAACACACTCCTGTATATAACAGAAGGATAAAGTTAATTTGTTATTTCTTAACATACTTGAACCTCTTGGGTTTTTCTTATATTTTTTTCTTTGCGCTTGTGTGATACCACCTTCAGTCTGGACTCAGCCTACACTACGGCCCGACGCCTGACTGATCTCGTCTATCTAAGATCGAAGTCACAACGTGGGTAGGCTAGACTTGAGATCGAAGCAGTGATTTCAGTAACCAAGCGTTGCAAGTTAGCTGGGAACGATGGAGCTGGTATTGAACCTGTACAGCTTTTGAAGCCGTTAACATCGACGACCAGAATTCGACCCTGGACGGGCCATTGTCCCATATTGTTATCCTGACCAGGAGATTTCGCCAAGTAGCGACAACCACCGATTGACCGGGACACAGGCTGGTGGCAGCGACAAAGAGTTAACCCAAAAACGCCGGTAGAAGAAATATTGCATTTTCGAGCCGCGACTGGGAGTTGACCTCGGGCCGACGGCTGGGCGTCATACTATATTAAGCTATGAATTAATACTTATTGTATATTGATGGAAATTATTTTAACTTACCTGAGTTATTCAAAATTATTTCTGGTAGATCATATATCGAAAGATTCTGACGCGACCATCCATAGGTATAATTGTAGCCACAGGTAAATTTTTGTTCAAAGTCACAAGAAATAGATCGAGCTGCAATTTTAAAAAGAGATAATCAATCAACCAATTTATATATATATGAGATGTTACTGAAAAGTAATCGACTCCATCAAGAATAATGTTCTAGAGCCCTAAAACTTACAGTCTATTCCACATATTCACCTTGCCTGTTTCTTAAGTTTTGGTTTTTAATTTCTTTAACCTTCCCCGCTTTATCATTGCCAAAAATACTGATGTTTTGTCATTGAAATTCTGATTTTCGAGAGTGGACGGGCCAGAAAGCATCTTCTCGTAAATATAAAGATATGGAACAAGAGAAATTTCTAATATATAATTGACGATATGTTATAAAAATTCGTGATCAATGTTTATATTTAATTGCCAAATTTACAAATTGCTGTCGACTAATTTTATTTTTATCCAATTTAAAAAAATAAAAAAAGTTAATTTCAAAATGTGACCTTCAATTGTAGGTAGATGTGATAATTTTTCATGTCTATCACCAAATCATTCTTTTCTCAGTGTCTAAGATCTGTCGCCTTAAAAGTTAGAATTATCATGTCTTGAAAGCTTGGATCAATATGGCGAAGACGGAATTTGCTATAAAGTGGTAGAATCGGCCAGTGTACAACATTTTTGTGATTGACATTCCTATTCTGTTACGGTTATTCCAATCCATTACACTTAAGCAGTAGGTAAGAGAGCAGGTGATTTTTCAAACGAAAATCATTTTGAGTTACACGCCTCTGCATCAACTTCAAGTCTGAATAGACAGAATGAATAGAAGAATATTAAATATCAAGTTACTGATCTCTTTTTTTCAAAATCATTTGTTATGTACACGATGTGTTTCGAATGCTATGTAAAAAATCTCCTATTTCAATAGCGTGAAGATTGCATAATCAGATAAACTCTTCTCCTGACATAGCTCTCTCTTCCAGACACAACGAAGTCTCTTTCCTTTTCAGATATGACCAAGTGTCCTTTCCTTCCAGCCATAACTAAGCATCCTTCCATTCCAGCCATAGCTAAATGTCCTTTTCTTCCAGAGATAACTGTGTTCAAGGCCAATATAAATGATAACATTATGCTTATACATTATATACTTTATATATAAATAAAAGATAAGTCAATCCGTTTAAAACTGATATCTTAATGATTTCAGAAACAGATTATTTCCACTAAAACTCAGCTTAACTGATAGGAAACAAAATCAATTGTACTCATTTATGACTTTTTAAAATAGTAATTCTACATTGTAATTTTTGCAAACGAAGAGAAATTTTCAATACAAATCATTTGATACTTACAGCAGTTACTTTCATCACTTCCATCATTACAGTCGACTTTCTTATCACAGATAGAAGATGTGTCTACACAGTGACCTTGATCTATGCAAGCCTGAGTGGGACTTTTACAGTCTGAAAAAAGTATGACACTTTTTCTTGAAACAATAAGAATATCAATAATAAAGCTAGAATTATAAAAGGAACAAATTTAATCCATAGAGTCATGAACTGGAATTTGAATCTTGACGTAACTTTCCGCAGATTATATGATTTATAATTTTTTAGAAGTTATAAATTCATTCAGCAATGTTTGGATGTTCAAATAACCCTGTATAATGTTAGATTTATCTAATTAATATTCGATATAAAATTAAGTGCATTGACAAGGAAAGAGATTATGTTGAAAAATAATTGTATGTTGTGTAAAAATGCTTTTTTCAGAATTACTCTTCGAAATTATTGCTATACTTACGGATGTATAACTTGTGATTTCTAAGCATATCCCATCTGGATCAATTTATGTGAGGAAATCATATAAAACAGAAACTTAGAAATATGTGACCCGGGATCACAATGCGTTTGGCTTTGTGTGTGAAAAAAAAAGGTTAGCTTTGTTTTATCAATGCAGATTGGTGATTCATAACAAAGTCATTACTTTAATAAATATATTCAGCATCAAGAACAGAATATGTTGGCTTGTGTATTCTGTTGGCCTAACTTGTTTGGGGTCGGTAATAGCTGTATTTATTATGCATCCACTACGGTAGAAAAGGTGACAAAATTACATTTTCCATTCAAAATAAAAACATTAAAAAAGAAGCTGCATTCGTTTCACGATACTTTGTTGCGTTTTTTATGACTTTTCATTTGTTTAAAAAAAAAAGACTATCGTAAATGAAAAAAAAACAAAGCGTAATTTTAGGATAAATGGTTTCGAGCTAAATAAAGATTTCAGCCAAAGAGATATGGTGAGCAATGACAAACTGGTTAGGATGCCAGCTTGCCCAATGACAAGTGGGCTCCTGATGAAATGAACCTCCCATATCAAATAAAAATGCAATAAAGAAACACATACAGACAAATATTTTAGTAATAAAAAAGGAATAAGAACTTTATAAAGTCTTCTGCACACTATCAGTTATTCAAGTTCAATGTTAGAAGACGTTTTCTATGTTAAAAACTATAAATAAAAGGTTAAGGAATTCGCTAAGGAGAATTTGGAATCCTGCATGTTGTTATCTATTGCAAAGGAATTGTTAGATAAATTGGATGCAGAAGCAATTATTGGCAGATTCGCACAAACATTGAGTGAACACAAACAAATTGCTCTTAATATAATGAACTGCATGCAATGCTCCACTGGGCTTTTGAACTATCTGTTATTGTGTACATTATGCATTAAACTATTTAAATATATCAACCAATTACTTAAAATTAAAAAAATTCAATTATATTATTATCAATAATATTTACGCTGTAATTACCAAGAAATACACATTTTTCCATAAAGGTTTTAATTATACCCTTTTTAAATATGTATTTTTTTAAAAAAATGTTATTTGTTCTGAAAATTAATTGAGAGCATTGTAGTTATGGGTAGCCTCACTTTCTTTTCTGGCAACCAATATTTTTAAACCCCAATACGCCACTGGTTAGGACGATTAATTTTCTCCTTTTTGTTGCTTGCAACAAATAGGAATGTGATCAATAGTTTGAAAAAAATGTATTTTTTATATTATTGTTCACTCAGGTCAAGCCTTAAGAGCCACTCAACGTAGAGGGCTACTAAACGAGGTTGTTGTAAGGGCGTACAAGGAAGGAGTAAAAGGTACATAATCTCTCTTTTTGAAAATGCACTAAATTCAGCGGTGAATATTAAATACATAGCTCGAATATTATACAGTGAAAATATCTGATCAGAATTATACTAATTACTTCATCAGGATACAAAATTAATAACCCACCCTCGTACAGGCAAAACAAAATCAATTAATTATGATGGTAGTGTTCCAAATTCAGTTTAAGTTCATGGAACCCAATATTTTTAAGGAAATATTATGTAAAGTTTTTTTACAAATATGTAAAATGCAATCATTTAAAGAAATTATCTCTTCACATGCTTCGTTCGAAAAAAAAATTTCTTTCGTTTTATTAGGTTGGTGCAAAAATAATGTCGTTTTTTGACGTTAAAAACTACATCAAAAAACGATAATTTTTTTGCACCAACCTGATAATTCATAAATTTTAAAAGTAAATTTCAACAAAGTATTGAACGATTTTTTTCATGGTTCAGGGGGTTTCATTATTGTTTCTTTTACAACAATCGAAAATACAAAACATAAACTTGCTTTTAACTAACAGTAACGAATAGTTCCTGATTAATATCAATTATAATTTGCCTTACCTAGATCGGGGCATGTCCCATTTAAAATGGCAATTTTGTCGATGTTAATCAAACAGTACGTCCAGTAGGTTCTGATGTCAGATTCAAATATGAGACTCGTTTCAGCGTTTTGAATGTAAAATTGTGCTTTCTGCCAGTCTGTATTATTATTTTCTTTTAATGAGAGATATTTATGATTGTTATAAGATGTATACACATTCAATCCACAATATCTGCCTCCAAGTCGGTAGGAAATCTGAATACAATTGTCTGATAAATTTCTTGATGGAGATTTCAAACTAATTTTTTCATAGTAGCCTACAGCATTCATATAGTAATCTGAAACAAAGAAAAACATTTATTTATCGATCGGTCAAATAGATTTTAATTAGTGAAACAAAACTAATGCTGACTTATACACTTTTTATAACTAGAAATAGATTGTTTTTATTATTATACACTGAACTAAACTCATCGTTTCAGGCTTTTTTTTAGAGTCAAATACATGTTTTTCTTTTTAATATTCAGCTTTTATATCTTCGTCAACTAAACCTTATTTATTTCTACAGATACATTATGGAACTGAGTGTCATAATCTTTCTACTTTCGCTATGGTTCCAGTGAAAAGACGGTTTTTATCAGATAGATTTACTAGCGCCTCATCCATGTAACAGCATATTTGGAATTATTCTTTTGATTGGTTGAAAAAAAAAAAAAAAAAAAAAAAAGGACGGAGAGCGTAGTCTAACTTGTTATTTTGCCCAAAGCTGGGAAATTAAAATTCATATACCTTTCCCAAAGGTATTAGTTCGAAGTTTACTGACGGTATCTCACGCAGAATTTGAACTAAGTATGTCGATTCCCCTAGGATTTCTGACGGCGGTGTGAAATTATCTCAGCAAATCAATATTCCCATCACTGCAGTATATATATATATAATTTTCTTACGCATCACTATCTGCTAATGAGAATGAGCTACTTCTCTATCTTTATAAGAACATGTCTCAATATATTTCAGTAATTTGGCAAAGAGTTTCGAGATGAAAACAATGTATACATTTAATTTTGTATAAATGCAAGTCTTCAGTTAGAGACATTTTCAAGCCCACAGTGTTTCAGTCCGCTACAAATATATATATATATATATATATATATATATATATATATATATATATATATATATTATAATTATTTTTTAAAAATACGATTCCATCACGACGCAGAAGTTACTGTTTCGATGTAAAACTGGCCATCAGTATTGAAGTTTAAATTATGTTTTAATATTGAAATTAAAAACAAAAATACTAAAGAACTTCGGATTATCAATCTAACGGTTATTTCCTATTATATCAACACACACACACGCATATATATATATATATATATATATATATATATATATATATATATATATATATATATCTGTGTGTGTGTATACCATACATATATACTTATATATATGTATATATGTTTATATATATATATATATATATATATATATATATATATTCAGGCCATTATTGCCCCAGTTATCCTTGTGGAGATGGGTTCTATGCCTTTTCTTTTTATGGAGATGGGTTCTATGCCTTTTCTTTTTATGTAACATGTCCTTTCAGGACGTAGGCGATCATGACTCTCCACCTCTCTCTATCCCTTGCTGCTCTCAGCTAGCTATTTCCCCCTGCTTCCTCCCCCTAACCATCAAGCTGTCATCAAGCTCATCAGGTATGGGACGCGTTGCTTTCACTTGTCTCTCTTTCCCTCTATTTGATCCGTGAGTATCAAATTCTCCAGGCCCTCCTTCCTCATTATGTGTCCCAGAAATTTCAATTTCCTCTTTCTTATGTTAAATATAAGCCTTCTCCTTGTTTGTAACCTTTCTAAGACCTCATCGTTGCTCGGTCCATGATATCCTTAGCATCCTTCTGTAGAACCATATCTCCATCGCCTTGAGTCTTTTCTTCATCTTTAAGGAAATCACCCAACATTTGCTGCCGCAAAGAAGAATAAATGTCACATAACAGCTCAGTATTCTTTTCGTTAAGAAACCTAAAGACTTTCATTAAGAAAATCGGAATAAAGCAGGGTGACCCACCGCTTGAAAAGTCTGCGTTGCTTGGCTCAGCAAATATTTTGAGAAAGGTGCTATCTGTTTGAAATCTTACGATTTGGAGAACACCCATAATGCGAGATCCCCAGTTGAAAACAAAACATGTCCGAAAGAAGAGATAAAATAATAATAATAATAATAATAATAATAATAATAATAATAATAATAATAATAATAATAACAACCTACTTTTTTTAATTAATGCACCAAGTAGCAAATATCTTTCAATTTTTAAAGGAGATAGCTACATTAAATATAATTATAGTTTAAAAAAAAAATTGAAATTCAACAATTTTGTTCTTAGGAATTTACCATCGTAAGAAAATTGTCCATAGGAAATGTTCATCCTAAAATGAAAGCAGAAAGTTTATTTTAAATAAGAAAACGTTTAAATTGTCAGTACCTGAACCGGATCGCTTTCTAACCCAACCATAATTGCTTAAACGAGAGACGTTTCTATAGCCACATATAGTTTCATCCATGAAGTCACAGGAAATGCCTTGGTCTGGAAAAAAAGCATCATTACGATCGCCATCATTATTTGCACTAGTAATAGGAAGAGGAGTAGACAAAAATCATCATCATCATTGACATTAGGTTTATAAGAAATAGAATTGAATGGGAAACAAATTGTTTAGTTCAAAATGAATTTTTTAGGCAATGAACACGTTGGGTCAAATAATCACAGATACAGCAAACATTTTTGATATAAACGATGTTGAATTTTATAACCGCAGAGCATCGATATTTAATGAGTGTCCAGAGGAGTAACGATTTGCTGAGATTCCCTGAAAATGATATTCAATAACCTCTTATTATTTCCACCAGATTAGCCAATTTTGATAGTGATTTTCCAAGCGTAGCTTGGATATGGCACAAGGCCGAAAGTAAGAGGCATCCAGTGAGTATCGAACACTCTACTCGGTCGCAATTGTTCTAGCGAGACAATCTTGCTAACCATTACACCACCTCGAGGTGCCCATAGCCATTTCTGATAACCTCATGACTAAAGAAATTTCTATAATATAAAAAGAACTGAGACAATCCAATAAAAGACGAGTCATATAAAAATCAGAACCCAATTCAAAATCAGTGGTAGAAATACTTGTAATGATGAGGTCAATGAATTTCGAATTTTATTACAATCAATCTACAACGTTGTTTTCAGTCCCTAAAATCCTTTTACAAATGATGTGATAATGATAATCGATTTAGTGGAAAACATTTTCAAAATATGAATCTTTGAAAATTAACTTCTCATCAGCTCAACTCTATGAAGATTCGTTAACATACAAAGCAACAGAATTTTGATTTCTTTATTGCATTTCAATGGGAAAACATCCATTGCCGTAAAAGAATTTATGTTACTGTTTGGAAACCAAATGAATTGTTCGTGATTATAATGGACCAAAAATATTAATGTTACTTCGACATTGAAAGTTCACAAAAAGTTAAAATAAAACTCACCGTAACAAACGCCAGGTACGACACCAACATCGTCGATTGCCATGTCACCTAATGGACCATTACCTCGGATTCCAGTAAAGACAACAGTCGTTGTCTTATTAACTGGAAGACTGACGCAGCCTTTCACCCAGTTTCTTCCCATTTCACCTTTCTCGGACCATTTTAACATTTTTCCTGATCGAGTGATAATGTGAACCTAACAAAAGCAAAATAACAGACAACATATTCAGTTAAAGCAATCATTAAATATTAAATAAATCTAAGACTGCATCTATTGGATCCAATATACGTGCATTACTTACAGAGAAAAAAGAATGAATCGTGTATGATGATTTGATTCTAGTCGTATTCATCTACTAAATAAAGATTGAATTTATAACTGGAAATGAAAAGTTTTCTATTCGGAATAGATTATAAATTATGGAAAAGAAAGGTGAATGCAAAAGTAAAATCAATTCAAGAGAAATCAAAGCTGCATGGAGTCAACAATGAAAGAATCCGTCAAAATGAAGTGTTATTTATTTTTTTTTATAATGGATAAATAAATGTTTAATATCTACTGACAAATCAAGAAAGGATCATTTAGATTTAAGAACAAATCATATTGTATCAATTTTTTATTGATTCTAATGAATGAATGTTTAATATCTACTTACAAATCAAGAAAGGATTATTTAGATTGAAGTGGGGAAAAGAAAAGTGACAGAAGAACAAATCATATCCTATCAATTGTTTTATTGTTTCTAACCAATAAATCTACTGACAAATCCGTATAATATCTTTGGATTTATATCTTCAGAATTTAAGAAATAACCTGAAATGTATATTTGTAAATATTTTGTATCAATATCCCGAGATGACATTTAAGAACTTTTGTAACTCGTTGTTTTTGTATCCAACAAATTCTATTTTACCTACAGTCATCATTGTGCTTAGAGGTAACCGTTTGACTAAGTGTCCTCTTCTCTTTTCTTCTCTTTAAATTTTTACATCAAATATTAAATCACCTGAAGTGTTCCAATGTCACGACCATACATGTAGTAATAGAAACTGAGGATATGTCCAGGAGGTGTGACAAATTCAGGAAACACAAGGTCAGTTGTGTCACCTGGACTACCAAATGACGATTCAGTATACATGAAATCTGTAAAAAGGATAGAAACAAATTGTATTTTAATGAAAGACAACAAAACATTGTAATGAATAATATCAAATTATTTATTTAAAAAGATAACAATATTCAACTAACATTGCAGTTGCATTTTATATCATAAACTTTTATTACATTTTCTTGTACTAAATCTTTCCTGAATATAAACATATAACATTCCTGTTGAATAATTTAGATTTCTAAGGTACTAGAAGAATTATGATATAACGATATATAATTTTTTTTATATATCAAGAACAATTTTAAAGGCAAAATGTATGACAAAGTGTAAAAAATTCGTGTGACGACTTTCGTCATTTAGGACTTCATCGGACTATGTTTATGTTGATGATACACATGCGCACGAATGAGAGGCGCTAAGAATTTTAAATTTAGAAAAGATCATGTGTTTTGTGTATATAATCTAGCCAGTATCATTTAGATATTTTTTTATTTTTGTTTCCACCATCTTCAATTATACGCAAAACACATATAAATGACGAAACGCATCACTAAAAATTTTTCCACTTTGACATAGATCTTTCCTCCATATATATATATATATATATATATATATATATACAACCATATTGGTTGTAAGGAAAGTTGTCGAAGTTGCTAAATAAATGAATGTTCTACAAACGGCTAGAACTTTCCTTTCAACTAGTAGACGAAATAAAAACTATAAAAACGTATCATTTACTCAAATACGATTAATCATTAAAAATAACGTTTGTAGTAATAAAAATATGACGGAATAAAAAATAAAATCCATTAATTCTTTACAAATTGCTTTGTTTACGTTTCGGGTAGAAAATTGAGCAGAACTGACTGTGGAAAAAATCTGAACGAATGAATATGCTTTAAGGCAAGCAGAACGTTGCTTGACTGTGGGACTTCGTAGTCTAGGGTTTAAGCACGCCAGATGAGACTGTGGTTCTACCTGCTAAGGGGGACGCATGTTCGAGTTCTGCTGGTGGGTACATTTTCTTCATTACATTTTCTCGAGTGAGCAGACGAAATAAATTCTGTTTTAAAAAACAGAGTGTCTATTCAAATACAGGTATCCATTAAAATTAACGTTTGAAATAAAGTCATTAATTCTTTAGAAATATATATATATATATATATATATATATATATATATATATATATAATGAATGTCACTTTTATTTACAATATTGGTATCATTTTGTTGGCTTTCTTTTTATTCTTCAAAGTTTATTAACCGACCTAGTGTGTGTATATATATATATATATATATATATTAACCGACCTAGTGTATATATATATATATATATATATATATATATATATATATATATATATATATATATATATATATATTAACCGACCTAGTGTATATATATATATATATATATATATATACATATATATATATATATATATATATATATATATATATATATATATATATTTACGCCTAAGCGCGTTTGTGTGTATGTATGTATGAATGAATATATCTATACACATAACATTTTATATCTCCCAGCCAGCAATTGTTTACCCGTAACAAGAGCAGGTAATTCTATTTGTTCCATTTGTCAATGATACTAGTTGTCGTAACTCGTTACTGACATATGCCTTGCTTTAATCCGCTGCATTAGATTTAACTTTCAAACAGAAAAGTTCCAGTCTTTAAGAACTCAGATGAATTGTCTGATCCTTCTAACTACCGGCTTATTAGCTACCTGCCTAATATTCCTAATATTCATCACCATTGTTTGAAGCGCCTACCCTTGACTAAAACTACCTGCTAGTACCAGCTCAAAACGCCGACTGTCTATTGACCTTCGCTTACTACCTATCGTCCTTCGACACCTTCCAAGCTGTTTCGGTTTCATTTCTGGCTACCAACAACCGTCTGCTCTGAGCTATGACTACCAACCCAATACATCAACTGTCTATCAAACTTCGGCACTACTCAAATTGCTCCGATCATAATCAACTTTCGACGCATCTAAAACCAAGTGTTAACTACCAGCACGACCACCAGATTGTTTAAAACATCTGGATTCTTTGATTGTATTTTTCAGCCAATAATATATTTTCGCATATTTACTCTAAATTTTGGCATATTTATTCTAAATTCCTTGTTCTCATGATTCTTGCCTTGTGTCACCTCTTCAATTTTAATGTTGGCGAGGTTCGTTTAACACCGACATTTGGATCCCACAACAATTTACAGTGCTGTTCGATAAAAGTGACTCACCTGAATTTTTTACTAAAATTATTTTTTGTCTATTGTTTTTGGGGTTAAAATAATTTTTAATCTTACTAATATAAAGATCCCTTCCCGACCACCTAGGAAAAAAGTTTATTCACCCTAAGGTATTCTATTGATAATTATAAATTTGGATATAAATGGGATTCAGGAAAAAATCTGTGCAAAAAAAAGTGACTCAGATATTGCATTCTAATGATTAATGCAGGATAATGCTCCCTGTCACAAATCAAAATTGATGAAGGAATACTTTGATGAGAAGCAGGTGAGTGTTATGACATGGCCGCCCCAATTTCCTAACCTCAACCCCATAGAAAACTTATGGAGCATTATAAAGTACAGACTCTCGAGAAAGCAGTTGAGCAACAAAGAGGATTTGATCATGAATTTCATATCCGAATGGAATTCAATGCTTGGAGATGAGATTTGCCAGAACCTAATCAAGTCAATGCCAAAAAGGGTTGAAAAGTTTATTCAAAATAAAGGAGGACCTATAGATTATTAAATATTTCGAACTATATTACCTATTATAAATAAATTATACCTCTATTATTCTTTATTTAAAGCTGTTCGGCTATGTTTCTATTGATTACTACAGTGTAACTCGGATATAAGAGACCCGTATATAAGAGAAACCCGGGTATAAGAGAGATTTTCTCTGGACCCAAATTAGAGCCTGTGTTAATGTATATAAAATAGACCAAACCCGGATATAAGAGAAACCTGGATATAAGAGACTTCTCAGGTCCCGACAACTCTCTTATATCCGGGTTACACTGTAATTGCAGGAAATAAGTGAGTCACTTTTTTTTCCCTAAATCTCATTTATATCCAAAATTATAATTATCAATAGAATACCTTCGGGTGAGTAAACTTTTTGACTAGGTGGTCGGGAAGACGTCCTTATATTAGTAAGATTAAAAATTAGTTTGACCGCAAAAACAATAGGCGAAAAAATCTTTAAGTAAAAGAAATCAGGTGAGTCACTTTTATCGAACAGCACTGTATATGTCGTTAAAACGTGATATTTAATGAGGAACATTGAGTCGTGTTTGTAATCTCAAACACAATCAATTTGAAGCCAAATCTTTCCTTACCTAACTTAAAGCACATAAAAAGCAAGATAAATGAACAGAATATAAACCTTCAGTAAATAAATACAAAAATTAATAAATAATGTGACGATAATAAAATTTACTTACATCTGCCTTTTCTACTATGGTCTGAAGAAGGTCCTGTTGAATATGAACTAGTTTTTTGCCCTCTCTTCCACAGAAATTTGCTTGTTTCTTGACAGCTGACGTTATAGCCACATGCATTTGGTTCTTCAAATGTGCATATATTGTTCACAATGCCATCTGTGACAAATTATATAAACAGAATCAAGTAAAAAATTGTTTTCTATATTATCAAATACACGTTATTTTTTTAATTTGTATGCGAAATTTTTCTGTATATTTTTCATTAAGATATAAATCTTTTATTTATTAAATAATATCAAGCAGCAAATCACACGCTGGTGCATATAAACACATGAAAATAGTCACTACGTATTAAAAACGTATTTATAATTATGCAAAATGTTAATCCCGTTAAAATTTTAGACGATAAATAAAATATCCCCTAAAATACGGCAATCTCTAAAGACAAACGACAAAAATTATTTTGAATTTATTTAGTGATGGTAAGTAGCTAGAAAATCTCGGTAAACTTAACCAAAGAAAAATAGTATTGTCGAAGAAATCATATATTTTGGTGGCTCTGAAGCTTGAACAGATATTTAATTCTCTTTATTAAAAAAATCTTTCAAAAATGAAATATACTTTTCTGAAACATTATTTGAAGAATATTATCTAATTTAAAGTTTAATTAATCTGATTTGAAACAAATATGATTTTAAGTTTAAAATAACGTAAAAATGTATTTTTTTTAACACGTCGGTAGCTGTTTATTTAAGATGTTGACAGATTGATCGTTTGACTGACGGATGGAAGTTTATTTCTACGGTGTCTATATCTGTAAAAATACTTGAGGAATATAACGTGAGCGCCTTTTTAATATATTTGCTTTTAACTTATCCAGTAACCTTAAAAAATTAGAAAAATATTCTCCGTTATCTAATGTTTTATTGAATTTTAGGTACTTTGGCCTTAAATTTACTTATTTTCCGATAATATCGTGTATGGACGTTCGTATTTACAAAAATCGGCATGTTTATACATATACAAAATAATTCAAAATTATTTTGAAAATATTTGTGTTCATTAAATTGTAATAAGCTTTTCTATTTATTATTAGTAAATATAGTTTTTGAATAATAAGAATATCACCTAACCAGGAATAATTAGACAGGAATTTAAGATTTAACATTTCATGATTTTTTCTAATTAAAATTAAAAAAATGAAACAATTCTTGCAAAACTTCATTGTTCATACAACAACAGTGTCCACAATATATCTTATTCATAAAAGCAATTAAAAGCTTTTCTAAGTAAATAATATCTTAGTTTTATTGCATTTTTATTTTACGATTTAGAGCAGTTTTTCGGTAAGTGGAAGTTCTGATTAAAAAATTAAATTGATGATTTAATTTTTTTTTAACTAACATGAACATTCCCGAAATTTACTAAATTAAATTAGTTGAGGGGGGTGATTAACAGATTTAAAAACTATTTTCACCAACATTTCCCCCCAAAATAAACATTTCTAAAACAATTCAATTAAATAAGCCTCGAAAAGTTTCATTAAAATCCAACAATTATTTGATTTTTGTAAGAATTTCCAAATCAATGTGTTTTTTTTTTTACCGCAAAGAAAGACGCTAAAATTTTCTATACTAATCCTTGGCTCCTTGGCTGAAGCAAAAAACAAAACAAGATTTTTAACCAAAATTTTGAACGTTCTAAAACGGATAAAAAAATATAAGTTAACAATAAATAAATCCTTTGATCTTTTTAACATAAACCTTTTAATGATAAAACTTTATTTTTATTAAGTTTGGGATATTTTTATCATCATAGTATGCTAATTTTTTAGCAACTCCTTGGAGGTACCTAGATTATAAGTGTTTAACTATTGACAATCATTTTAACAGCTGTATTATTTACAGGCGGGTGGGGGGGTCTCATCTTATAAAGTAAGCAACCTATCGAAAATGTGGCAAGAGAAACTAAATTTGACACAATTTTAAAGTTAGAATTTTTAATTTGAAAAAAATCAGCTTTAAAAATTCGTGAAATTTTAAATTTTAACGTTAAATATCCAAGCAAGAATGAAAGAAATGTGAAGTCATTATTTTATGTCATTATTTTTTGTCTTTTTGCATTTTCTTACATAAATAAACAGTTTGCCACGTCGTAAGTTGTTATCATATAAAGCAGACAACATCTTTTTAAAATTGCATGCGATTTCCACGTAAAACAAATTTCTATGTAGAAATAAAAAATGCGTTCTGATAAACAAAGATTTATATTTAGGAAGAAAAATAATTTTGAAGTAAGGAACAATTTCCTTAATTGGTATGGTGAATTTCTATTGTTCAAATCAAATTTCAATGAGCATAAATTGAACTTACCCACACAGGAAGTCGCTTGGTAAGAGATGTCATCCAGCATTATATAATCTGAATAAGTGTCACCACTGATCGCAATGAAGCTTACTGATACCCGTTCATTTGCTGGAAGGTTGATGCAGCCCATTACCCACCCTTCCACATTCATATTAAGGGATTTGCGTTCTATAGCATTTACTGTTGTCAACGCTGATACACGATTAATTTCAACTATGAGTTTGCTTGAACCAATTATATTTGTTTTATAGTAGAACTGGAGGCTGGAAGTATTGCTCGTTTGTTGTATAACAGGTGATTTTAGGGTTGTCGTGTAACCTTCTCTCCTGGAGGAGTAATATGCCCTGATGAAACGTCCTGAACCTAGAAAAGAAATAAAAATCAAACGTTGATAAGATTGATAAAAAAACAATATTTATGATAGAACTAAAAATCTTTTCGAATGGAATTGAACTCATGTCAAAGACATTCAAAGATATTCAAATTCAAATTATTTTTCCTGTTGCAAACTATCTATTCGTATTAAAAATTATTCCTTAAAACTAACACTAACACGTATATACTGGGTGCGATAGATTAAGTGTCGTCAAAATTACACAAAAATGAAAATAACACTGACATCTCATTGTAACAGATATGTTTACCAAAATTACACAAAAATAATTTAAAATACTAAAGAATAATTTTATTAGATAAAATCACTATTGGCTTCAACTACGGCCTCAAGACAAATTCGGAATCTCCTAAAATTCCTCTGGATAGTCTTTTTGTTTAAGTTGGTGAATGCTTGCAGTCTAGGGAGTTAGGTGGTCAAGTGTAAGGGGTGATGTAGTCCCAGAAATTATCTAACAACAATAGTTGGGTTTTCCTGTTTATGAAGCAGCCACCCGCTTTACCCAGGCCAGCACTACCTCCTCAAGATACTTGATAGAAGCCTCCGTGTTGAGTCTGAGGCCCTGTGGGAAGATGAATGGAGACATAACGCCGCTATTACTAGTGATCTCTCCAAACACCATAATGTTCACTAGTTATATCATCCAATTCTTTCCAGATCCTCTGCACTATCTTCAGATTGACGCCCAAACACTCTGAAATGTTCATATTGGAGGTTCCGACGCGAATGTTAAGCAGTACAGCATGCCGTTTCCAAATTTCTGGCAGAACGAGTTGCATAATTCTACTATATTGTGCAGTCGGTAAAATCAAAAACAAATAAGGCGCAAGCGCGAAATTAAAAATATAAAATGGCGACAACTTACCCAACCTGGATACATACAGCCACACTCAAACAAACACACACACATACATATATTGTTTAAAATTTGCTATATTTATAGGGATAGAGATATTCTGTTCTGGTGATCTGTTAATGGATGAAACTGTCAGTCACCATGCAGTGTTCATTTCTATGTCCACAGTATCACTCAATCTCTCTCTCTTTCACACACACACACACACACATATATATATACTTTCGTCATTTAATTAAAGTAGCATTTTTTAAATAAAATATATGGCCAGACTTATTATTTCCCCCCCTCACACACACACACACACACACACACACACACACACACACATATATATATATATGTGTGTGAGGGGAATGCTACTTTAATTAAATGACGAAAGTACATAGAAGTGCTTTAATCATTGGATCGTTTACAATAAATTTGCGTCTACGTTCTTACAGTATTTCACCTTTTTTTTTTTTGGTAGATCTTCTATTATCACAATGTGGGATATTTAATAAAAAAGTCTTAAAATCAAAAGTATATGGAAACTGAATGAAATACGCTAAACTACATGTCTTGACACGTCGAAAATCTTTAATTTAAAAGTTTACAATTGCAGATTTTCTTTTCCTTTGTACGAATGTGTAGTCACATTAACGTAAACATGAAGTCGTAAAGGACGAAACGCAACTGTCACGCGAAAGATTTTGTCAATGATTATATATATATATATATATATATATATATATATATATATATATATATATATATATATATATATATATGTGTGTGTGTGTGTGTGTGTGTGTGTGTGTGTATATATATATATATATATATATATATATATATATATATAGTGTATATATATATATATATATATATATATATATATATACACTATCGTAGAGCCTCCCTACTCCGTTCATGTTGTCATGGTGGATGGAATATATTTCATGACCTTGACCTTCCACCGTAGCGTCATTGACCTTTTCCGATGCGACGTAACAAGTTCGTTTAGATTTAACGATCAAATACATTTTTCTTTCATTATTGGGGCACAATCTAAATACTCCTTCTGACTAATACATAACCTTCTTAGTAAATTCTAGCAACGCAATATTTAATTATTAGCCATAAAGAAATTATGAAACTTCGCGTCTGTTGCAACAACACTTTTACGATAAAATATGTGACTTTTCCACGCCTCCCGGAGGAGAACGGAGTAGGGGATCTTTCCCCCGTTTTGGAGGCACTCTCGACGTGCGGGTGACTAAATTTTGCTTGACGGGAATTTCTTGAACAACTGTCAATTTACCTTAAGATAATGGTTTTAATTTTCAATTTCTTTATTTGTGAAACCTTTTGAGTTTGTTGCTTTGAGTTTTTTTGTTTTAATGCCGTGATGTTTTATTTTGTTTTGTTTTGTGTCTTCTTTTTTGTTAGCCAAACTTTTAAGTTTCTTTTTGTATTTCTTTTTGGCGTTTATTTCGTTTTGTTTGTACGTGTTCACGCTAAGTTGAGTTTTCTTTTGAGTTATTTTTGTTACCTCCCCCGCGACTACTAAGTCGCAAGACTTTATTCGGTTCCAGTATAATGATTTTCCAATCATAGCTTAGATGTGGCACAAAGCCGAAAGTATGGGGCACCCAGTGACGATCGAACTCAGTCGTAATTGTTCTAGCGAGACAAGCTTGCTAACTATATTACACCGCCTCGAGGTGTCCTTATTCGGTTCCATCATAAAAAGAAAACTAGAAAATATATAGGCAAACCTTTTTATTTACTTGGCCGTAGTAGGACTAGGCTGGTCCTTAACATGGCGGAGACGGTGAATATGAAAGAAACGTCACCGCAAAATATCTACTTGGAATGAGGGCAGATCCCAAAAGGATGCCGCATATTATTATACCAGAGGCAATTGATGCCAATAAAAACCAGGACTATTTCGCAATTGACAACCGACATGGGAACACCAAAACTGATTGGTGCCAGTAGAGAGACTATGGAAGAAGCATTAAAGAGTCTCAAGATAGGCCCGAAAATGTTAACCAGAAGGACAAACGTGAGCGGCTTGGCTTGGAAGAGTTTCGCTCCTGCTGGTCTTGGGTGCTAGCGGCGGTTTACCTCAGCAACCCTGAGTTTTCGCTTACCTTGCGACTGATTCTAAATATGCCATCTCTCAATGACATGGCCTTCATATGGAGCTTGTCAGATTTGTGAACGATGCGACCTTGGCACGCCTTTTATTATTGTCCACAGGTCCGCCCCTCTATGGGACCATGTCGGTGAGTTGACGGCTCGTATCGCTTCCGAAAAACTCGTGCTCATTGATCGCGCATACGCGTGTGACAATGTGTCTCCCTACTGTATTCTAGGGTGAAACGAATGGTGTTTCTATCGCTGCTGGTCACAGCCCGACTGGTTATTTGGACGACGTGATTGCAGGAAGTGATCGTCTTCCTCATCAGGATCTAATCCGATTCTTTGAGTATCAGCTCAAGATGAAGATTAGAACTGATAGAAAGCGATTGGTTTCGACAGATTTCAGCGAAATGTGGGTGACTGAGGTGAGCTTGGTTCGCGCGAACGGAGCTCGCCTTGATTTCCATTTTTGTGTACTAGTTAATGTAATTGTTCCCGGCCAGTTTCCGGCTTCTACTTTGGTTATGACCCAAATCAAGATTCTCAACATCCCCAATTTGTTTGCCTCCCCATACACTTTACATCTTGAATGTATCAGCTTTCTTCTTCCCCCATGGCTGTATTTCTTCCCTCTCCCTTAGTGAGAGAGCCGTTTGAGTTTCTCTAAAGGATGAATACAACGGATTCTCTTAAATATTTTTATGGTTTGACGGGTCCAACTAACATCAGTTAACTTTTATTTAGTTTTTGTCATTTTAATTTGTTTTGGGGTTCGTCCCCTGCACGCTCATTGTATATCATTTATAGATTTTTATGTATAGGATTTTATGATCACGATATTTTGAAGTTATGGGGTGTTTTTTGTAGGTCTTTTGAGAGTATGCGGTATTATGGTATATGGAGGATTGAGTGGCGATGGATAGGTTCTTGTGGTGGATATTTGTAACGAGTGAATGGTCGTTCGTGAATCGGATTAGCTAGGTATAAGATAGCAAATGACGACCAGCCTCTACCCATTCCTGCTTTTAGACCTTGTGCCAAGATTGTGTATTTTTTATGTACAATAAATCTCGGGCCTCTTTCCCCGGATTCTTCTGGAAGGTTTGGCAGGGGAAAAGGTTTTTCCCATCGCAGTAGATGCTGCCATTGTAGCATCTTTTCTGTGCCAAAGACCTCTTCATCCTTTGCGTCCCCCCCAATGTTACGTAACATGTTGCGTAGCTGTGTTATAACCGGCTATAACTAGCTTAGACAAGCTACCAGCTGAAACCAGCGGACCGAGTGAAAACATCCGAGACCCACATTAAAAAAACGACTCAGTGGGGCGTTAAGGTAAATCTCGGCTCTTCTTCCGGAAAGAAGTGTCAGGGGAGGAGGAGAAGAGGGTATTTTCCCCGTCAGAGTACTTGCAGCGGTTGTAGTATCTGTTCTGTGCCGGAGGCCTTCTCTCCTCCTTTGCGTTCCTTCCCTCGCATAGCATCCGTTCCGTAGCGATGGTATGACCAGCTATGGCTAGCTTAGACGAGCTTAGACCAGCGGCTCCAGGATAAACACTCGGGTACCCACGTTAAACGAACGAGAAAAAAATGAAGGATCGTCTATACTGTGATCAGGATACTTGAACATGGGCTCAGCTCACTTTTTTTTATCTACCAACTGGACGCTAGTTGGAAACATTTGTGCGAGGTCGAGTGCCAAATCCTGATACTAAGGTTTTTGGAACATTTTGACCGTGTCTACCCAGACTAAAAATAGCCAATGGCCACACGGCCCTCTACTTCCGCATGGTCTTGCGCAATACACTCGTTCCGGCGTCTCTACTTCAAAACCTATCGAATGCCATATTTCGTAGGAAGCTGCTCCAACTATCAACCTTGATGACAATTATCTTCTGCCTTGATTTCCATTTTTGTGTACCAGCTATTCGTCCTGACATCAAGCAATTTTTAATGTAACAATGGTTAATTTCTACAAATGGTTTTCCGTCCTAACGTCAGCCCACTCTATTTTAACGGTTAATCAAAGCTTTCGACGAGTTTCCGCCAATTTTTTTTCAAAGGGGACTTAGGTAATATCTGATTATTTAACGACCAGCAACCACACAACAACAGACTAACTACGGCAACAGTTTTCCTTTCGAAAATTGTTTTATTTCTAGTCAACCTCTGTTTTGTCAGAGGACTCTACTGACTTTAATTCAAATATCGACTCTTTGTCGAATTTGGTGCATATCACCTGACTCATCAAAATCGGTAAGTATCCTTCTTTGGTTTATCTTTCTGTACAAGCAATACGGATTTGTACTCTTCTATACATGAACTTTATCTACTACCAATTTGATACATGTACTTTTTTGTCAACGTTCAATTCTGAATTTGTTTTGCTCCATACATAAACTTTTATTACTGTCAACTTAACACATGAACATTTTTACTACGTTCGCTTGTGATACTATTTGTTGTTACCGCGGTAAAACATAGAAAAGGAGTAAAAACCAAAGGACTTTGATAATTTTGACTATACGGTTCTAAAAAATACACTCTGACAGCGACCGAGGAAAAAGTGACAGATCGGACACTTTTCGGTTTTTCCTGAAATTTCCCGATTTTGTTTGCTGCGTCTTGCCAGGAAGATTTGGTAATTTTTTTATTATTTCCGATTTTGCTTGATTTGAATTGATTTTTTTACATGAGTAACCACGGGTCAAAGAGACGTGAAGTGTTAGATATTGAGGATGAGGGGTCGAGGAAACAGTCCGCTAGTGGCCTGAGGAGATTGGTGGGAGTACCCTGGGTCCCGGTCTTTAGGGTGAACCCGAAACAGTTGAAGGATTGGCTAGCATCAATCGAAAAGGGATGGCGTATATATGCGCTCTCTGATAAGGAAACGGTATACGTAGCATTTAACGCTGCGGTGGGTACAGTTTCGGATTTCATAGGGGTTCGTTTGGTGGGAGATCCCCAGTTGACCTGGAGTGCGCTGGAGAAACTACTTATAAAGAAATATGCCGATGAGGAGACAGCAATTGAGGCAATGAGAAATCTCATGAAATTAGTGCAATTGAAAGACGAAACCCCTGGGGAGAAGGAGTTAGGGCGGAGAAGCTGGCCACTCTGGTCTTTCCGGAAGAGGTCAAGAGTAATGCCGCTATGCATGCCCAGCTGGCCGACCTATACGTAGAGGCGCTCCAGAAAGAGCACGTATGGCATGACGTTATAAAAGAGGCTCTGGTCAAGCTGTCTGTGGCGGTGGCGCTGGCGCTGGCCAAGGATAGCCAGGGCATGTGGGAGAAGCTTAAGAAGAAAAAGGCATAAGAGCAGAGTCGGGAGGTAGGCAAGCAGATATGGGGGATTTGAAAGGAAGCCCTATGTGGAGTAGGAAGGTGAAACGCGGGGTAGGTTGAACCGGAGGAAAAAGTAGTAGTTCCCAATGGAGGAACCCAGACGATGCATGACATATAGAAACGTTGCATGGAAATTATTCTTTTTCTATTACTACTGCATGACTTGATATGCCTGACAAATAGTAGATTAGTAAATTTGCGATTTGAGATGTCATTTACTAGTAACATTGGTTAAATTCTACAAATGGTTTCCCGTCCTAACTAGCCCACTCTATTTTAACGGTTAATCAAAGCTTATGGAAGGAATGTGATACTATTTGTTGTTAACGCGGTAAAACATAGGAAAGTTTTCTTATGGATAGGTGGAGGGATATACTGAAAGACTTTGGAACAAGGAGGTTTAATACATAAAATCCGTGGGAAGGATTGACGATCTAATTCACATACAGACGACACTTGGGATTGGTGTGTCGAGGGTTTGAACAATGGAAAATGACCCAGACTGTGACATGTGTTCTACGCAGCTGAAAATGCAAGATGTAAAGCGAAAATTTCATTTTCGTAAACAAGGAATTTAGAGTTGATTTCTCCTGGTCGAAAGTTGAGTTGAAATACCAGGAGGGGGTGGATAAGCCACCTACGCTCACTGAGGAGATTTAGTGAGAGGTAATAATATGAGAGAGTGGAAGAAATTCCCCAGAATTATGAAGTAACTGACAACAAAGGGGATTACCGAAATCCCCTAATGCGCCGTGCCTCGCGCCAGTTTGAGCGAATGTTCATAAATGCGCGAAGTGAATTCGTCAAACGGAGACGGGAGAGAGACGGCAAAGAGTTCGTCCCAGCCACCCGTCGTGATACACCCTACGTGATTGCCCGCCTAAGAGAACCCCTCGACTTCAGCCTTGTGCCGAATTTTACCAAAAACGCAAACCAAACTTTACCAAATCAACAGCAATATCACTTCTGATTTAGACGCGGGTTGGGCTGGTAATTAATTGCATGTGAACTCTGATATAACCAATTATTGTAAGAAGGTCTGATATAAAAACAGTATTTACTTCTGTTCAAATTATTCGAGTGATGTTTTTCCCTATGCGTCTTCGGCCTGCTTGGACTAGCACAACACAAAGATACCTGCGACGATTCGGCTGCCTTATAATCGAACTTAAACCACAACGTGGGATAGGGCAGGTCTGAGGTCGAAGCGATCTTTATCAATCAGCAGCTGTGTTAGAAGTCTTGAACTACCGCGGAGGGTGTTATACGATTACAGGTTCCGAGCATGAATTTTGCTTTCTATCTCGTATATGATATAATTTCACACTTCGATTGAGCCTAAGAATCTTTGTTATGTTCACATAAGTGTATAAATTTTATTGAAAAAATTTCTTTCAGGAACTCTATTTCACGTTATTATTTCTTACATGAATTTTGTGTTAGCCTTGTTCCGTATGGGACCTTTTGTTCATTTTTTTGGAGTTGACATCTTTTGATTCTGTTTAATTCAATCGGAACATTAACAACATCTTGCATTCAATTTAATTTATGTGACTAAATTGTATTTTATTATAAATAAATATATTTTTACAATATTAATGTAAATTCCTCGTTATTCTTGTCCTTGTTTATTGGCCTGTCAGATCTAAGTTTTATTTTTATTTTAAAGGTTTGTGAGCCTCCTTTAATTAATTTAATCAAGGCACATAGGCCACATACCCCCTCACTTCGGGGGTCCGCAACAATATATATATAATTGTGTATTTGAGCAGCAATCCTTATTTTATACTAGTTTCATTGAAGACGATTGACAAAGCATTGCGATGAAGCTTTTTATACAAATATTTTCTTTTATGGATATTATTATGGGGTCCACTCTTTTCGGATATAATGGACTCGTCCTGCTGCCATAAAATAGCCACAGTCATTCATGTGGTTGGAATAGTCTAAGGGGAGTATTCTCGGAAGTAGTCGGAGTAGTCTGAGGGTGGAGGAACAGAGTGAAAAGTACCTAGACACTGTGATTGAGTTGACGTTAGAAGTCAGTTACAAGGACGTTCGACTCTAAGGAAGTGTACTTCGAGACTGTATATAGCGATCTTTGATTTATACTAACCGGCGTTCCTGGATTTTACTAACAGCATTACCTTTTGTATTTTGTGTAAATACATTTAATTTCTCAGCTTAAATACTTGCGTTTGTCATTTATTGGATCCCTATTTTTCACACGGGATCCACAACAGATATAGAGTTTTTATACACTCTATGTCCAGAAAAGAAATCACTTGTACTAATACAAGAATTCAATAAAAGATTAATCGTAATGACTTGTTTGTTGTCTTCATTGAAAATATGGAAAACTGTCAGTTACCAAGCATTGATGACTTCTATGACATTTTTCTTTCTTTCTCCCAGGTGATAGTTAGAAGGATATATATATATATATATATATATATATATATATATATATATATATATATATATATATATATATATATATATATGCATTTAAACACTTACAAGGTTACATCCAGGAAGTTGATCACTTTAACGTTGGTGGTGGTGGTAATACTCAGACCGTGGTCTTTAAAGAATTTGATTAGGATTTTTCTTAGTCGGTTTTATTCTCGCTTTTTATTTTCCAGAAAAATTTAGAGAGGACAGTGCTATTACTATATTTAATATTTCCTAATATCATTTAGTGAGGGTAGAAGCATGATTTTCAATGGTTTTCAGTAGAACCCACATAAAAATGGCCTCGTCATCATATCTGATGCTGACTTTATAAACTAATGCCTTTCTCTCGCATTTGCCGTTTAATGAGGGCTTTTTGCAGTTGCATTCTTTAGTTGTGGGGATTTTTTATGTTGCATGTTGGTAAAATGTTTGTTTAGAATAACATTGTTGTGCTGTGATATATTGGTCCATGTTTTTAGTACAACTTTGACGTTGTTTTTATTTAAAATCTTTTTTTTTTTTTTTTTTTTGGCATTGAAAAATGATTGAAGTGCTTATGGATTAAATTCAGAAAAATTCTACCAATAATAGTTTTGTCATTCTTGCTGAATGCTAGGTTAAACTATATGATGATGCGTTTGTGACGTTTAGGTTTGTTGACATCATTATTGTTATTGTCCAGGAACTCGAGGTTAATATGATAGTTACTGTATTCTAGGGTTTCTACATATTTGCCTTTATGCTTGTCAAAAATACCCCTACTATTAGAGTTGGTAGACAGCCTAAGTTGAACCGATTTATGCAAATTCTTAGTATTAGTATTAACAAATTCTTAGTATTCTAGGATGGTTGTTATATTGTTTGCTGGTATATCTACGGTTGTATAAATCTTTAGTATATGGTTTATAATGTCCATTAGATAGGTCCAAGGTTACATCCAGGAAGTTGATCATTTAACGTTGGTGGTGGTGGTGACCCTGAGACCGTGGTCTTCAAAGAATTTCATTAGGATTTTTTTCAGTCGGTATATTTTTTGTGCACTTGTTTTATGCAGGAGTATTATCCAGTCGTCTTTGTAGAGACCAGAGTTATTAATATCGAAATATAAAAAATTAGAAAATTAAAATTACAATAATTATTATTTTCAATCTTAAATGTAAGTTTGAGCCTAAATTTAAATTCATGATTAGATTATAGCGAAATTAAATATTTACCTACTGTTATAACCCTCTCCCCTAAAAAAACAACATATCTTGCAAGACCCAGAAATTTTAAACAAACGGTGTTATTCAAACGGTGTAAATTCAATTCACTACCTGAAGATTGTATTGAGCATGAAACTATGTATTGTCGGCGTAGGGTATTATGTGTATTTATTGATATATACATGATGGCTCTGCTATTTAGTTTTGAGCACTGATTTTCTTTTACCAAAGGATATATATGTATGTATGCATTTGAACACTTACAAATACATTTATTTATATTTATCAATTTGAGTATATATATATATATATATATATATATATATATATATATATATGTGTGTGTGTGTGTGTGTTTGTCTTATCAAATCTATCAAGTGTTTTCAATATTTTAACGATCGTTATATAAAAATGTAATTGTAACGTGATACAATGTATATCTGGAGCGTTTTCAGTGCTTTAGATAGGGAAACACATAACTATGTAGATGTAATTTAATATATATATGTGTGTGTGTTTATGTGTATGTATGTATACAATATGCAGTGTTATAACAGATTAATTTATTGAAATATATGGAAATGTACGTGTTACGCGATAAGATATTTTTCAAGTAATTTCAGTGCTATTTATAGAAACGTAAAGCTATGGAGATGTAATATGATAAAATTCATATGTTATCCGTTTTCATAGATTTATTTATGAAAAAATATATTATTTGTTTTTGTTTTTTAATCATTTCACTCCAAGCAAAATGATGATGCCTATAGGACGCTAGCGCTAACAAGAGGTTTAGTAAAGAAAAGTGAGGAAAAGGGCAAGACGAGAAGAGGATCCAGGAACACACTAATGTTGATGTATTGCGATATAACCTATTTTTTAATCATTTGCAGTGCTTTAATTATTGAAATATATTGCTATGTATATGTAATACGATAATATCTATATTTCATGTTTTCAGTGTTTTGATTTATTTATGTAAATACGAAAAATCGAATAGTTTATGAAGAAGATAATGTTTGATTCTGAAACGTAACTTTCTAATTTAATTATTTTATTCGCACCAGACTTCGAAGAGAGATAACCCCAAAGATTGGTAAATCGAAAAGAAGCTGATTGATTTTTTTCCAGAGCCTCTAATTCCCCAAAAAATAAATTTGCCAAAAATGTCATTGATGTAAATTTAGATAAATTATTCTTGATTTATATAAAATTATTTACACATAACAGACTTAATTGTAAGGAATTTAAAGAAATATATATATATATATAGATAGATAGATAGATAGATAGATAGATAGATAGATAGATCTGGAGAAATAGAGTTAGAGAGATAGAGTGAGGCATACAGACAGAATGAGCATAGAGATCAACAATGCGTCATGACTGACTTTTTCACGCCGCAATTCTATTTTCAGATCAATGCAATCATCAGTTCTGCTGAATACAATAAAGATCGGGTCCCGTTGCCAACTACTATCTCATCTAGTTTTCCTTTTTTTTCCTTTTGTTTTCTTATAATCATCCATTCCTTTTCATTCTCTCACATGTTCTTTTATTTCACTATTTTCTATTTAAGCGATTCTAGTTATGCTTTGTTTTCACTTTTCCCCATGGGTTATATATATATATATATATATATATATATATATATATATATATATATATATATATATGTGGTCGTTTATACATTTGTTTTCGTTTCTTGTACCGTTTGAGGATTACTTTAGATCACAGTGAAGTTTTATGACACTGACGCTTTTGAATTGCATATATATATATATGTGTGTATATATATATATATATATATATGTATATATATATATATATATATATATATATATATATATATATATATATATATATATATGTGTGTGTGTGTGTGTGTGTGTGTGTGTGTGTGCGTGTCAATGGGATCCTTTTGAACGGGCTAATGCACCATTATTCTTGGAAAGTCACATTTTTGTTAATAATAAATGGATGCATCATTTCAGAGCACACTACATAAACTCAACTAAAGATAGACT